>CAJNSZ010000480.1:65082-76256 GCA_905329745.1 Rotaria sp. Silwood2
CAGATGTGGAAAAAGCGATTAAAGACAGGTCCTTTTTTTCAGTTTGTGGACAAATCTTGGGGAAAAATTTTTTTTTATAAAAAACCCTGCCCCCCCCCCCCCCCCCCCGGTCAGGGATGTTCTCCTCAATAATGACAACTTTTTCCATAACTCAGCCATTTCTTGACGGATCCTTCTCATCTTCGAATTCGATCGAGACATTGATGAGTCTAAACTGTGTAGGAAATTTCATCATGATCTGAATCTCCTTTCGAAAGTTATCGTGTACACGGTTGGACGAACGGACGGACATACTGACCGATTCTACAGTGTACCTACTTTTTCAGTACACAAAAATCAATCTGATCTGCAATTTTTTTTAGGTTCCCCTCAAGCACCATATGGATGGTAAGTGATACTTATCGATAAAAACAATCTGATAAATGATTTTTTTAATTTTAGGTTGAATGCCTATCATTTGCCCCGAATTGGTTACCACAACCAATCCCTAAATCAAAATCCCCATTTTGGGATTTTGATTTGGAGATTTTTTAATTTAGGGATTTTTCTGACATGAGATATATCATACGTTCTATAGTTCAATACCATTCTCTTTCTCTTCCGAGACGGTACTACCAAAACTAAAAGTTTTGAAGTCATATCTATTAGAGGTGTTCTCTTTGGGTTATAGCTAAGCATAATAAAAACAGTTTTCCCATGAATCTGGTGACCAGAATGTATCTTGCTTACCATAAAGTTCTCTTTTTGGCAGTCTAAAATACATTCTGGTCACCAGATTCACCTCAAAATTGTTCGTTGTAGTACCTCAAAAAATACATTCTGGTCACCAGATTAATAGGAAAACTTTTTTTATTTTTTTTAGCTAACACAAACTATGCACTTTCAGCAGATATGACCTCAAAAGTTTTAGTTTTGGTAATACGATCTTGGAAGAGAAAAAGAATGGTATTGAACTATAGGGTGCACGATATATTTCATGTCAAAAAAATCCCTAAATTAAAAAATCTCCAAATCAAAATCCCAAAATGGGGATTTTGATTTGGGGATTGATTGTGGTAACCAATTTGGGGCAAATGATAACCCACCCCAAACAACATATGGATGGTAAGTGATATTTATAAATGTAAACAACCTAATAAATAATTTTTTTATTTTAGATTTGACCAAGCATTATGTGAATGGTAAGTGATATTTATCAATATAAACAATCTAATAAAAGATTTTTTTATTTTAGGTTAGCTGAAACTACATATGAATGGTGAATGGTGAGTGATACTTATGAAAATAAACAATCTAATAAACGATTTTTTTATTTTAGATCTGACCAAGCATCATATCAATGGTAAGTGATATTTATCAATATAAACAATCTAATAAATCTTATTTTTATTTTAAGTTCAGCTCAAGCAAGATATGAATGGTAAGTGAAAGTTATGAATTTAAACAATCTAATAAACGACTTTTTTTTATTTTAGATCTTATCAAACAAGGTATGAATGGTAAGTGATGTTTAGTAATATGAATAATCTAATAAATGATTTTTTATTTTAGGTTCAAACGAGGCGTCATTTGTGATAGAATTACGTTTGGTTCAGATTTCTGATGTGCTTTCCTTCGTGTATAATGATTATTGTTCATAATAGTGCTATGAGTTTAGGAAAGCGCTGTAACTCATTAGGAAATGAGTCATAAGCGCGAATCGAATCTCATACGTACAATTATCGACGTTGGATGATATGACACTTTGTGAAGGCGTGGTTGTGGACTAAAAAACCGTTTACGATGAATTCGCTGCAGCCTTTCGAGAAATGATGCAGGTTTGGATGTGCTTTTCCGCATACAGAACCATTTTTCATGAGGAGTATGAGATGGTTTTTGAAGTTGACTACAAAACCCTTTTTCATGCAGAACCATTTGTGAGGGTTCTGTGTTTTACCCGATCGCAGAACCCCTAAAAAGGTTCTGTTGTACTCCTTTTTTTTCTGAGTAGTCTCATCACGTTGGGATAATGTGCTTCTTAGCATCGTATGACGTGATATCGACTGGCGTAATCCGAAGAAGCCACGTGCTCATTTGGGATACTAACTTTGTTTTATTTTTTTTGATTTTAATTATCTCAAAGCTGAAACTGTTTAAAAACGACGTTTTGGAACCCAATACGTAAAAGGACTAAAGGTCTTTTTGATGAGTTGGTTAAAGATTTCACACGTTCTGTCTCAGCTCTTTCACTTCGCGTTTCCACGAAAGTTTTCTGATTTTCCGTTGTTCAGATCATCGCGACACAAAACAGTCATTCGATGTGCGCACGTCGAGAAAGTAAAAGAAAAACTAGATGGTATTCGAGATTCTCTCGAATACGAAATGCGTTGCGAAGCACATGGGTCGAGAATCCGAAAAACGAATTTCGAATCGAAATGGAATCATCGAGCAGCTGATACGACTGAGATCGGATATGAAAGACATCCGTTATGAAATTTATCACTTGAGAAACTCTACTAAAACGTATCGAAAGATCTCTAGAAAGTTTTATTTATTGAACAATTAATTATCTCAATAATTCATTATCTATAATCAGCTGTATCACAGCTGTCTTATATTCAAAGAAAAAGAATGGCGCCTAACTTGTCTTTCAATTTTCATTTTAATTATCTCAATACAAACTTTTGTCAAAATCATGTTTTTGGAAGCCAGTATTTGAGAACACTTGAGGTCTTTAGGATTATTTGACGAAAGATGTTCCAGCTTCGGTCTCGATACTTTCACTTCACGTTTCAACGGAAGTTTTCTGACTTTCTGTTCTTGAGATTGTTGCGCAACAAAACAACGATTTGATATGCGTACGTCGAGAAAGTAAAAGTAAAACTAGACGGTATTCGAGTTTCGACCTGAAGACGAAATGCGGTTCGAAGCACAGATTCGCAAATTTAAAAAGAACTATTTTCTTTAGGAAATGAATTATATTTGTGCTGGTATTGATTAAGTCTTTTTTCGAAGTAGTCATGTTTTGGTATATAGTATTGTTAAATATCTTTTTCTTTTTAGTTAAAAAAAAGAACCACAATATAGTTGTGCAACTATAATAATCAATTTATTGAGTCATGTAATTTTATTTGACAGGCTTAATATATTAATTTTATGCGTATAAAGTTTTAAAACAATGCATAAGAAAAAAAATGAAGTTTATGTTAATTGAATGAATAAATTTGATTCTTTCAATGATGCAAGTTTTGTTTGACGAGCAGATGTTAGATGATTTTTCATTTATTTTAAAGCTTCACGAAATAAGTTAGTTCTGAAATATAAGAAAAATTAAAAAACAAAATAGAAAAAAAAGCTTTTACCTTGTTGATTGAAATAATGCATATGAATCTTTTTTGTACACATAATTTTTTTTTGGAATTTTTTTTAATTTTTTTGGTACTATCAATATTAAGTTTTATAATACTGATGTTGATAGCTTCAAAACCTCGTGATGCTATAAGTAAAAAGATTACTGAGTATTGAAACAATGTGTACACTGAAAAAAAGGTGCCACACGAAACCTATGAGGTTTTGTGGAGTTTTACTATAGTATATACGTGCCCATAGAATCATGCGAAACCTGTATGAGGTTTAGCAATATCCAAGGTTTTGTAAAATACTCTAAAGAGTTTTAAAATATAAAAAGATTTCGTACTGAACCCTTCGAATTTTATATTACTCCATAGGTTTGATCAAAAACCCTTTTGAGTTTCGTATTCAAAAAGGTTTCGTAATATACCTCGCGTAAAATTCATCCATCGGGAAATCACCATTCAAAATAATTTCTTTTTTTTACCATTCAGAATTTCCAAAGAACTCGATTCACACGCATGTAGAAAACCGGTTTCAGAGTTTTTAAAAATTTTTAAAAGGGTCACAGCTTAAAAAATCTTGAATGCTTTACAAAAGACAACATGACCTCGGTTCTAATCATTTCAGATGAATTTTTTCTATCATCAAACAGGATACATTAAAAATTGGACCCCTCCAAAGTCCGATTTTTCATTTCACCTCCGTTCTAAATTCTGACGAAACTTTGAAATAGATTATTGAGGTTCAGGAATCCAAATCTGACACCATCTGCTCAATCCGAGCTCCCATAGGTCAGAAATTAGATCCATCAAACAATCAATGGCTCCAGAGTTAAACTTTTCAGTTCAGCTCCCCTCTCAATTTTGATCAAAGTTTACAATAGGTTATCAATGTCCAGGAGTCCGAATATGTTATCAGTTTTACTCTGAGATGTTTCATTAATGAGAAACTCCGCCGATCACAAGTCCAAAATTCATAAGGTGGACTCTTTTATTTCAACTCCCCTCTCAATTCTGTTCAAAGTTTGTTATAGGTTATCGATGTCCAGGAGTCCGAATATGTTATCATGTATTCGATCGAAGCTTTCATTGGTCAGAAATTCGGTCCATCGAAAATCAATTTTATCATCGTTGTTATAAAAGTTTTTCCTAAAGATGCGATGGACATTGCGTAACCATACATTAGCGACTCATAATATCATAGTATTGTTTCTTGGCAAAAGAGTTTAATAATTAAAGCCTACGTAGATTTTGATAGTTTGCTTTGTTTATAGCGTTTAGGTTTAAGATGCGTTCGCTTACAACTATTTTACAAGGAAACTGTTTTTGAGTATTTACAATTCGGGAGGCCTGTGAGTCGGTATTCAGGGTTAGAATTGATAGATCGGTCCTATCGATATCAGTATAGAACGAAAATACTTCTAATCTATTCAGCCGAGGTGAAGTGAGTGGAAGAGGCGATAGTTACGCTTTTAATTTTTATTTAGAGCAAGCGTCATTTGATCAAATGGTAATGGTAAGTTCCACTTTAAAACTTAAAACTTGATGAAATATTTTATTTCTCTTTAGATCGATTGCCCGATGAACAAATATTAATGTTGAGTTTGACTTAAAAAAATACAATCTGATGAAATATATTATTTCTATTTAGATCAAGCGACAGTTGAAGTTGAACAAATAATAAGGGTGAGTTCGATTTTGAAAGTTAAAAGCTGATGAATTATTTTATTTCTTTTTAGATGAAACATCCCATACCAATCGCTCCACACACCGGAATCTGAAGGAACTGGCAGAAAATAAGTCTGAAAGTCGCCGTATTCTGTAGGAAAACACATGGTATTGGTGCAACATGGAAACAGTATCACGGTCACAAATTTTCCTGATTTATCTAGTGAGGTCCGACCAACTTGCAATGCCTTTCAGCATGATGCGGTGGAAATTATTCAAAAAAAATTTTAAGTTTGCGGTCGGAATACTGCTTCTATGTTCCAGCGATACCCTGTGTTTCCCTACAGAATACAGTGATTCTCAGACATCTTTCCTGGTGGTTTCTATAGAACCCGGGTATTTTTTAGAGAGTGGGTGTGTTTTGCAGTGGATATTGATGAAAAACTACTTTCATAATGGAGCATAGCACCCGGCGAATCTTTCATTCAATATTGCGTGGTGAATTATACGGAATACAAAGTACGAAACCCTTGTTATTAGTTATTAAAAATTAAGGCTTTTTACGACACCCAATTTCTACGAAACCTCAAAGGATTTCTATTTCGTTACAAAAATCGGATACCTTTGGGATTTCTTATGGTACCCTTTTTTTTCAAGGTAATAGGTAAAATATAATTCACTTTTTTTTATATCGAATTTACATTGATCAGCAATGAAAAATACTTGTTTATGTTGATTTTGTTTTATTGAGACATCAAGTGCAAATATATCTTGATGTAAATCATTATCGTTTCTAAATCAAATAAAGGTTTTAGAAGTTATTGAAATTAAAGCGAACCTTTTAATAAATGCATAATGTTTTAATTTGTTAACAGTAACAACTGTGCCGATTATACTTTTTTCTAAAGTAATGAGTAATAATATAAGTTAGTATTTATATTTGAAAAATGTTTTACCAGTAATAATACAATTTGCTGTCGATATATTAGTTGAAATGGATCCAGATGATGTTGAATTTAATGTTGATGTTTCCATTATATTTGAAAATATAAAAATGATCTAGTGTTTGTATATCTGAAATTGATATGATTAATCTTAATTATATTTTATTATTATTTCAGTTATTGTTTTATATATTTTAATTTAATATAATGTATTAAGTATAATTGAAGAAAAAAAAATGTACTGTGAAAAAAAACACTATGTTGGTGAATATTGTAATGGACGAGTGATTAAGGTTTTTTCTAGTTGTATTTTTTTTTCTAGAAAATAAAAATAATTATTCATATTGATGAGTTAATTTGATATGATTATAAACGTACTTTAATTGTTATCTTTTTAATTTGATTTTGTAACTGCAAGTAATTCTTTACGTAATTCACTATATTCGAAAATTAAGTTGGTACTGGACATCATAGCAAATACTATATCTGTATCAGCCATGTTAATTGTTACACCAATTATATTAAGTAATTGATAAAATATTTGATCGTTAACGAGTAAAATAATTTTTTCTTCTCCTAAATAAAGGTAAATTTTGATAGTTAAAATATGGATTAAAAATTTTTAAAAATATACCTTTTTATAGTACTATTGTAGTAGATACATGTAATGTAACGTTGACTTTCAAAATATGTCGATGACACTTTTTACAATGTAACAATGCAGCAGCATTTTTGACTTCATTTAAATCATCTTGACATGTGGCGCAGTTGTATAATCGTCGAATTTCACCGACTTCGTTTATAGTTGTTGTGACTGTATTTTGATCGTTTAAGTTCATATTCATTGTTTCTGTATAACATTACCAATATTAGGCATTACTGTCTAAAGATAAAAAAAGAAATTATTTTGTTATATGAAAATGGTAAATTTTTTTACTGTATTAGATGATGATATATAAGTGTCGATTGTAGTTGTCAATAAATAAGAGCCATTAAAAATTTTTTTATGAATTTTTGTAATATCATATGTTTTTTGTATTTCAAATAAACCGGGTGATAAATCGATTGCTGATAAGTAACATGTAGCTGTTTGATCTTCAATTAATATAAATGTAGATGTTCGTGGTATTCCTTTACTTGTATAGTTTTCCGACGGTCGAATATAAATTACAGACACACGAATTGTAGTTAATTCATTACTTGTTAATGCATCTATTATAGATATAATATTATTTGATGATGTTTGAAGATAAAAGTTGAGATTAATCGAATAATATTTTGACCATGATTGCATACGAAAAGTTGATGTACCTAGTAAATTATTTATTATAAATAATTTCATCAATTGTATTACATAAAAAAAAAAATTTTATTTCTTTTGAATAGCTTTTAATTTTTTTTCATGCATATGATATGAAACATTTTATATTAACTATCACAAATAGAGATGTTTTATTTTATTTTTATTTTTTTATTTTATTTGAAGAATAAATTTAATTAAGCCTTTTTTTAATGCTTATGATTGGATAACAATTTTTTCCACTAAACATCGTTTATTTATTTATCGATATCGTATATCTATTTATGTATTTTCTTAATTGAACATGTATATACAAATATAGTATGCATTTTTTTTTAATAAATATCTGCCAAAACTAATTTTCACATAAATGTTTTTTTTTATTGTTTACTTTGATTTTCACTCAAAATTATATGTACAATATATTTTACTTATCATTATTACTTTCAAGTGATCCCCATAGTTTTAAACCAGTTTTATTTTTTAATGAATTGTTCAAAGCTAAACCAAGTGGTGTTGATAAAATACCAGTTATGTTATTAAAAACCCAACCGTTAATTATTTCATTATTTTCAGCTAATATTGTGAATTTTATAAAATATTTTTTTATTTTCATTTGATATATTTGTAATGTAACCCATTATTGTTTCATTGTTCGAATAGTTAGTGGCCATTGTATTAACTTAAAAAGTTGTGATCTTTTTTTTTTTGTTTTAATTTGAAAATTGATTTGGAATATTTATTTTTATCATAAAGGATAAGAAGTAGCTATTCTTTTCTTTTGGGAACAAAAAAATAAGTAAATATTTCTTTAGAGTTATTATGTATTTCTGTGAAAGACTCTATGAATAACTGGTTTGTTTGTTTTAAGAAGAGTATATTGTATCCGAGAAATGTAATTGTAGCTGGACATAGTGAAAAGTAATTTTTAGAAATTTCTATTAATTTTTTCTAGATTTTATTTTAGACGATATTTTATGGATTTAAGTTGTAGTACTCAAAATAACAAACGTAGCATAATTTTTTTTTAAACAGAAATATTACTTACTTGTCGTCTCGAGTGTATATTTAAATGATTAAATGTTGAAGAATTTGCGCGAGTGATAGATGAAATTGCTTTTAATGAGATTATTTGAAGGAATAATTAAAAGAAATGTAATAAAGTTTTCCAATGTAGTGGCGCATAACTGAGATGTATACAGATAGAACATTTTTTTTTTGTTTTTTTTTTCATTGAACACTGTTACTACATGTATTCATAAATGATGTAATTTTATGAAGATTAAAAGATAAAAATAAACAAGTATTATAAAACATAATGAAATGAAAAAAAAATTGAAATTACATATAAGTGTGAATTAAAAGAGTTACAATTAAATATAGGTAGTAGCATATTTTACATTTTAAAGAATTAAGTTATTAAAATATTTTCAGTAGAAAGAAACGCAGAGTTATCATCAAATGATAAAACACTATCATAACGCAAAATATCAGGATGATAACATATATGTAACTGATGTTCAATGAAATCTGATGCGGGAATCAATATAGGCATTTTACCTAATTCATGTATAATAATATTTTTATTTAGAACTATTGCTGTTGCTGAAATTACTAGGTAATCAGCATATGTTGAGTTTCGACTCATTCTTGTAATATAGTTCTCTATTGTTGTATATTGTTCATCAATAAAACACTCAAATTCGTTTCCATTTTCAATGAGATAGTTGATTGATATAGAACGAATATTGACGTGATCTCTCTCGTGTCTATGAAGTTGATGCGAAACTGCTTGAAAAAAGCAATTTCCATCTGCTAATATATTAATTATTTTTAAACCAATATTTGCAAGTTGTTGGGATAAATTCAATTCATTTGAGAATTTTTCTAATATGCTTTTATCTCTTATAACATTTAAATTTTTAAGAAATAGTAATTGTTTTTCTTTTAAACATTTCGTTTTATTCGTATCTGTTTTAAATAGCTTTCTTCTGTGATGATGTATCTGTAATTTTTCTGTTGATTTTGTTTTGCGTTTATAATTTTTTTCTGGAATTTGAGGAATGTCAAAGAATTTTTCAAACAAACTCTCAGTTACTATTTCATTTTCAACAACTAATTTGTTCTCAACATTCACATTTGAGATTTTATTTTGAAAATTTACACAGAAACTTAATGCACCATGAAAGCTATAGAATGTGCCAACTACCCTAGTCGAACATCTTGCAAGCAAGATCTTGAAATCTTGGGATCGATTAGCAAGATCTTATCAAGATCTTGCAAAGATAATTTGTATGTACATTTTCTGATTGTATCACATAAATCTGTACCTAAGATCTAGGCAAGATCATGAAAAAGATATCGTTTGTTATTGTCTTCTCACAAGATCTTGAGTAAAACAAAAAGCGACATCATTTGTGTATTTATTACATGCTGACTAGTCATTCATCGTTTTTTTATGCGCACATAGCGGTATATAAACGATATGATCGAACATACAAAACATAAATTTTGAAAATAATTTTTTTTTCTAAATTATTTCTCGACTATTGATATTCGAGAAAATGCTGATCTCGATCGATGATCGAGATAGGACTACCCTGAAGTGGTCTGACGAAGATCGGGCCAATTCAAAGCTAGTCCAATTCCAGCATATGACTTGCTTGAATTATTCGGGATAAAAATAATTAAAATAAAAATAAATTCCAAAAATATTATAACTTTCTTTTGCAGAAAAAAATAAAAAATTGGCTGTGCGATAAATTCGAACCATCATGACACGTGCAACACGTTATATCTTAGTGTATTCAAGATCTTATGGATTCGTAGCTAAGATCTTACACATCTGTACCCAAGATCTGACTACAGATCTTGGGTACAAGATAATCCTATTATCTTGTACCTAAATTTTCAAGATCTGTTCACTTATCTGTACCCAAGATCTTGACCAAGATCTTACTTACAAGATGTTCGACTAGGGTACCGTATGGTGTTCATCTTTATTTGATACGAAATTTGAATAGATAAAGTCAATACTAGTTAAGCTGTTTGTAGTAGCTAAATCTTTAAACATATTTACAAATCCTAAAATGTTTAATTGTTTTTCAATAGTTTTTGATTTATTAGATAGTGTGTTTTCATTAAAATCACCAATAAGAATAATGTGCTTTCCAATATCGATTTCTTTTAAATACTCAGTTAAGTTAATTAAAAACTCGTTTTTACTTTGCTGTGGTGATCAATAACAAGTAACGATCCCAATCTTGTGTTTTTTCAATTTCGAAAGTAATATGTTCCAGGTTTAAATGTTTATTCGATTGTATTTCTTTAATAGGAAATGTTTCTCGAATATATGTAGCAATACCACCGCCTTTCTGAGAATTGAGTGGATGGAAAGTTGAAAATGAAGATAATCTTGATTTATGAATAAGATTATAACCATTCATTTCGAATTTATTTAGAGTAGTATTATCACGTAACCATGTTTCTGTTAAATAAATAAAATGTGCTTTCTCGGTTAGATGATGATTTTTAAATGCATTAAAATTATTTTTTAACCCTTCAATATTGTGAAATAATATGTTTAAGAATTGTGGAGATTCTTGAAATATTAATGATTTTTTTTTATAACTTTCATTTGAGAAAAAACTCTGTGAATATTTTCGTTACAGTAGAATTTGCTAACGTGTAAATCAATAAGAAACAATCCTTCTACTCTGTAAAAAAAAAAGTTGGCCGACTGAACTTTTTAGGGTTCTAGATTTGGGTACCAATTTAAGAACCTTTTTGTGAAACACGATCTAAAAGGAGTGTTGAAGTGTTTAGGGGTAGAAATTTGGACCCACTCCCCCCCCCCCCCCCCCCCCCCCCCCCCCCCCCCCCCGCCCCGCCCCCCCCCCGCACCCCCCCCCCCCCCCACGCCCACCCCCC
>CAJNSZ010000481.1:8854-26513 GCA_905329745.1 Rotaria sp. Silwood2
ATGCAATTGACACCTCTGGCCTGCACACGTGGTGGAGTATGTACACACAAATTTTCAGATCTCCAATCCATACGGTGGCTAATATCCGAGTTGGGTCAAAAATGACCCAGGTTGGTACTACTAGGGTTAATAAAGATTTTAAATTTTAGGTCATTTTTGTGTACTTAAAAAGTGAGATCAATGTATTCGGTTGGCTGTTTACATGATAAATTTTAAAAGGAGAGTAGGATCTTGATGAAATTTTCTACATACTATGGTCTAATCAATATATTTCGGTTGAGTTAGAAGATGAGAATGATTTGTCGAGCCATTACTGAATTATCGCAAAAAAAGAATGATTTTTCCTTATGCTTTTCTATGCGATTATTAACCTATCTCGGTTTTTGTAAAAGAAGAATTGGCAATTCAATTGTGTGGTAATCATAGGGTCCTCAAGTCCTATTTTTTCTCTAATAGAACTTGAGGATCCTAGGGTTCGAGGCTGGAGACGGTTCGTTACCAGTTATCAGGGATCGTAACGGCAATTTTTTACTCCTACCCATCTCCTTTGAGTTCCAGACTCTAAAGACTTTGGACATTGCTGTCTTCATTTATTTTTTACTTTTTGAAGTACGCATAAAACTCGGATTTAAATTCGAAGTTTTCATATTTACTTGAATAATCTATTCGAAAAGTTTTCTCATATGAAAAATAAATAGCAATTAATGTTTGTTTTTTTTATTTTGATTTTTTTTAAGATATTTTATGTTCGTAATTCTTTTGAAAATCTTTGACTATGAAATACAAATTTAGCGTGTTTATAATGATTATAAGAATAAAATATAGGAATTCGTGCTGGATGGGTATTTAACAATTTGTCTATAGATCATAATGAATGAGAAAATCTATTCAAGATTATTTTATTGAGAATGATTTTTTTTTTCTATGAAATGGTTCTCTAATTTAATATGATCATGTCAATTTAAGCATTAGTTTTAAATTAAACAAAGAATTTTCATAGACTTGAATGCATAAAAAATATTAAAGAAATAAGAAAGACATACATGTTGGCACATTTTTATAAACAATAGATGAATGTCAACTTTGAATATAGATATATATTAAGATAGCAAGATAATAGTTACCATGAACGTAGATAAGTTCATCAGATTGTTGGTATAATATACTACTGATTAGAATTATAAATTTTCTATAATCAAATTATTGAACAAAAAACAATTCATAATAATAATACTCAACGCATTTACCAACACAAAAAAAAACTAAATATATTATGTTTAAGTTGAAATATTTTTTTTTTAAATCTTAAAACTTGTATCCTATCATCTACTATATTTATCCTGATAAACCTATATTTATAGATACAGAAGTTTTTCTTGAATAATATTGCTCGGTAAAGATGCTTATTGAACTAAAAAAATTGTCGTTATATAGTATCTTAAAACATAATATTAATCATTCTTATAATTTATGAGAATAATAAAATATTAGAAACAAATTTATTATGAAAATTTAAAGATTATTATATTGTATGACTATAAATCATTTTCTTTTTAGATGTGTGATATATTATTAATTGAAGCATTTTATGATGGTTCTCATCGTTCATTAATAGATCTTCTTCATCGAGAATTATCTCCACGTTCAATGTTAATAACATTACCAGGTACAAAATGGCAATGGCGTGCTCGATGTTCATCATTAATATTATCAGATATGATACCAAAAAATGAAAATTTATTTAAATATTTATTTAGTTCATCTATTGTTAATTTAAGTGAATTAATATCTCTTCGTATTGATCTTCGTTCATTAAAAACAATAATTTATTTTCATGAAAATGATTTAGCTTATCCTAAACAAAATGAAAAACAAGAACAAAGAGATTTTCAATATGGTTATAATCAAATATTAACAGCATTAGTTGCTGATATTTGTTTATTTAATTCTTATTTTAATTTAAATACATTTCTTGATAAACTTGGACCTTTTCTTAATCGAATTCCATCACCAAAAGCAAATATTCAACATATTCGAAAAACAATTGAAAATAAATCTAAAGTATTTTATTATCCATTAGATAAAACAATATTACCAATTAAGGTTAATTATTATTTTATTTTTTGTAAAATTTATTTTATATTATTTTTTTGTATTAAGATAAATAATAATAAAAAAGGTCCATTATGTATTATTTGGCCGCATCGTTGGGAACATGATAAAGATCCTGATACATTTTTTTCTATTATACTTGAACTTTATGAAAAATATTCATTAGAATTTTCTTTAATTATTCTTGGTCAATCATATGGTGAACAACCATCAATATTTTCGGAAATATTATCGAAATTACCGTCGAATTATATTCGTCATTGGGGTTTTGTTGAATCAAAATTAGAATATGAAAAATTATTAATGGAAGGTGATGTTGTTGTATCGACAGCTCAACATGAATTTTTTGGTGTTGCTATGTTAGAAGCTTGTAGAGCTGGATGTATTCCTATTGTACCTGATAGATTAGTTTATACTGAAATTTATCCTAATGAACAACATCGATATAGAACTAAAACACAATTAATTAATAAATTAAAAGAATATTGTCTCAAACCAGATTATCTTAGAAATAAAATAGAAAAAAAAGATACTTTTATATTTGAATGGAATAAAAATGAATCTATTAAACAACAATATTTACAATTATTTCAAAATGAACAATTTAATAGTAATATCAATGTATCAGATTAAATACAAATATATTTTATGTTTAAAAAATAAAAGTTTTATTTCGATCAGCTTGTTCAAATAGAAAACTAAAATATTTTACAAAAAAAAAAAAATATTATCAATAGACATATCATAATACAAGTTCATATTATCTTGCCTCGCAGCGGTCCTGATTTCCTGATTTTTGGTGCTTTTCGAAACTAAATAATTTCTCTAGAAAATTTCGGTTTAGTCTCAGTGTAGGCGTTTCAGAAATTCTGTCTTGAATTGATGAAGATACTATTTTTTCAATGATCGCGTTGTACATCTTGTTTGAAGAATAGATAAAATTCTTTATGAACTGAAAAATGTCGGTGAATATATGAAAAAATTCATCTGTTTTTTTTTTACAAGATTCATACAAAATCTTGTATCATTATTCAGTAAGAAGAAAAAAAGAAAAGACAGGCACAAGTTAGTTAGTTAGTAGATCTGGAAGTCGAGAGTCCGATGAATAATCAACTCTCTTCGTTGGATTGCCGTCGACGAATCTCATGAATGAACTTCTCAAGATGTCCCCTTGCTTTTGACCTGATATTTTGGCTATATCTTGGGACCTCTGGANGAAAGAACTAAATATATTTGTTCAATTAATGGAAACTTTTGCAAAAACAGTCAAATAAATCAATAAGTTTATAAAAATATTTCTAAGTATTCGTTATTATCAACGATATCATGTAAAATTCGAGAGCATTTTTTACAATATTATTTGAAAAACAAGCTTTGTATAATTTCCCATAGATAGTTAGATTAATGTGAGGTAAATTATACATCCTGTTTTCTTTACAAAGACTTCATCACATAAAATAAAATCTATCTATTTCAATTTATGCGATTACTATAGTCGAGCAAACGAAAATAACAATATGAATAATAAGGACCACACTTGATTTCAACAGAACGTGATATCTTTTAGTTGTTTACATCCCAATGTGATTCACATTGGAAAAAATAATTTTGTGCCTAAATTCTAATCATTTAACTTCATTTTACAAGAGAAATCTACTTTGGTTTTGTTGATACCAAATTTTAATTAAAATCCAGTTTTTTCCTCTGATATACAGGAAATTTGATTTCTTGAATGATTATGCGCTGCTATTTCAATAGGTCCTTTGTACTGTTTTAGCATCTTCAAATCCTAATCATTTCTTTTGAGAGAGAAAACATAAGGCTAGGTTAGTCGCCTAAGATATACAGGTTATCTCAAAAACAAATGAGATCTATCTTCTTTCTAAAAAAGATGATGGCGCTGCCAATTACGGACATTCAATATTTATCGAAAAACTTATTAATTTAGTACTATTATGAAGAAAAAGATTCTTTTTGATTCAAGGATTGCAAACCGACTCTCAATATCATACAAAACATAGCTTTTCGGCTGATATTAACTGTAATTTCATCAGACTCGCATACTTCAATAGACGTTTCAGCGATTAAGCTTACAAAAATGTTTTTGGCTGTTTCACTAACAAAAACATTTGATAAGCAAAAATTAAAAATCCGTGTAAATTTTTGAAGTTATAAATATTTTTAAAATCGGTTTAAAACTCTGAAAAAACAGAGTCCGTAATTGTGAAATGGTCAAAATTATTCATTAATGAATTATTATGCGTTTTAATGGCCATTTCACTATTATTTATTTGAAAAGATGTATTTTAATGACCGTTTCTTCATTATTCACTTGACTGGATTAGATCCCTCACTATCAAAAACAATATGTACGTTCTCATTTTCTCATTGCGAATAACATCAGATAGAAGCTTAGCTACATGGAAAAGCAAAGGCAGATTTATCTGAAAAACAAATAAATAAAATAGAGAGCATCACTGTAATAATAGCACATCCCTGAGGAGAAATTTCTTTTTATTAGAAGTATTATAAATTATATATTAGTATATGACTATAATAATGTATGAGAGAACAGCAGAGTCCCATAGTCTCAGCTCGTTGTGAGTTGCATCGATCAATTTCGGACTTTTTTTTCGTCATAGAACTCGAAATTTTCAAGCAGTTTGAGAATTTTTCATTGAGTCATTACAAAGATGTTTATTTAAATTTTGTTTTTAAAAATTATTCAATCAAGAATAATATCGTTGATTATTATTGTGTAAAGGATTTTAGCAAGTTTGTTTTTCGAGAGACAAATATTTTAAATGACTATAATATGAAAATATCATCTTCCATTATGCAAATGTAGATATACTCATAATCAAGTGATGAGAACGAAAGCAATTAATGAAAATATAAAGAATGCAAAGGAAGTAATAGAATAAAATTGCGAAAGAGAACAAGAACAATAGTATGACGAATGTTTATCATGTGTTATACTCATATGATGAATAGGTGATGCCTTCTTCCTATACATTAACAGACATGCTTATTTGGAAAAAACCAATGACGCTCTTTTTGTAATTATACACATATATATATTCATGGTATAATTGAATACTGATCAAACACAAAAGCATATCCATCTGTCAACTCAATATTTTGCCCCGTAAGTAGAGCACCATCCATTTCAAAACTTAACTTCAAAACAAATCATTCGTATAGCGCTCTTTTTCCTTGTTTGTCATCGAGAATGATCGAAATAATATGCCAAAGTTGTTTTTTGTGTAAATACCATTAGTGTTTCAATTCTTGTTCGACAAATTTTCCTAGAAATTTCTGAAAACCCATAACTATCTTAACAAATTAAAGATTGAAAAAATTCGATATGATTCAAAACAACTTTCTTTAGATGCTTTGAAAAATTCTCCTAATCTCTATGGTATCATTTAAATAATTGTGAATTCTAGTTTTGTATAGAATCAAAGTTTTCGAATTATTAGTTTTACGTAATCCTTACTCTCAACGATGACGCACACACATATTGGTTGGCAGAATTTCTTCAACACTAAAATCATTTTCTTTTTATTTCAGTAAAAACACGATATTGATATTAATTTAAATCAAGTTAATCTTCACTAATTATGACAACATTATCCGTCAATAAAATAATCTCTACTTTTTCTCACGATGATTACAAATCAATAAATATTGACGAAAATGATAAGAATATAATTCTTGTCTGCTTTGATCCAGCCAATGAATTCCATGACGATACTGAATATTTAAATAAACGATTGAATCAGATAAATAGTCCTCTTGTTTTTCATAGTGAACTTGAATCTTGTATCACTTTTATTCAGTCAATAGACAAAGAAAAAGTCTTCGTTATTATTTCCGATTCATTTGCTTCTCAAATATTGTCTTATATTAACAATCTGCATCAAGTTGATTTTATTTTTGTATTTTCATCGAAAAAATCTCAATATGAACATTTACTTTTTGAATATTCAAAAATAATTGGTATTTATGACAAATTTGATTTACTTTGTTCATCAATTGATGAACAAATTGATTTTGTTGATAAAAAATTTAATAAATGGACTTGTTTTGATCAGGATGAATATTTAACAAAAGATTTAACAGAACAACTGTTTCATGATGTTATTTTGTATTTACCACGTGATGAAATAAGTAAAAAGCAGATGATCGATGCATGTCGTTTTTATTATCAAGAAAATTTCAAAGAACTTTCATTCATAGATGAATTCGAGCAGAAATATCAATCAAATGAAGCTATTCACTGGTATTTGAAAAGTTCATTTCGGAGAAAAATGATTAATAGAGCTTTACAAATAGAAGACACCGATCTATTTTATAAATTAAGATATTTTCTTGGTAATCTTATTGAAAATCTCGCTCGAGAACATCAACAAATCGTTCAATCTGATATAAATTATTTAATTCTTTATCGACAAATGAAATTATCAAAAAATGAATTCAAATAATTAAAAGAAAACAAACATTTCATTCCTGTTCTTTTTCAAATCGAATGCAATTTACAAGAGATTGGTGTTTATGTTTGTTTTGCTGATATAATCCAATTCAGTGAATCTTCACATCAACAAGAAATTCTCTTTGATTTAAATACTACTTTTCGTTTGGAAAACATTCAAGAAGGAGAACAAATTTGGATCATTAAAATGATTGTAGTCAATGATGGACAAACTATCATACAAAAATATATCGATGATATTCATCGGCAAATAGCAGATCGAACTATTCCAATTATTTTTGGTAAATTAATATGTGACATGAGTCAATGGAATCAATCACAATTATATTTTCAACA
Source organism: Rotaria sp. Silwood2 (assembly GCA_905329745.1). NCBI lineage: Eukaryota > Metazoa > Rotifera > Eurotatoria > Philodinida > Philodinidae > Rotaria > Rotaria sp. Silwood2. Next base: position 15,798 of record CAJNSZ010000481.1, read on the forward strand.
CTTGTTCAACGATTCACATAGAGAAAATTTAGCACAAATAGAACATCATATTGGTCAAGCTCATCAATGGAAAGGAGAATAGATTGAAGCACGAAAATATTATTAATGTGCACTTAATCGAATGATGCAAGTTGAGCAATCTTGTATCAAATATTCCGCTATTGTACTTTCAGACATTGGTGAAATATTGTATCTACAGGGAAAATATGAAGAAGCCGAAGAATTTCATCAATGAGCCTTAGAAATACGAAAGAAATATTACTCTTCTGGTCACATTAGTATTGCTTTTTCTCTAGAAAACATTGGTCTTATTCAACAGCAACGACTAAAATATAATGAAGCATTTATTTTCCTTCAACAAGCACTGATCATTCGAGAAAAATATTATGACTGTCCTCATGTCGACATTGCTACTAATCTACGAAATATTGGTTATATTTTACATGAACAAGACAAGTTTGATGAAGCCTTTGGTTATCATCAACGAGCAATGTCAATCTACGAGAAATATTATCCATTGGGTCACGTATGCATTGCTGATGCTCTTAATCATATTGGTGCTATTCTTAGCAGACAGATGAAGTACGATGAAGCTCTTGAAACTGTGCAACGAGCGTGGATATTGCAAAAAAATTTTTATCCATTTAGTCACTTCGACATAGTAATAACTTTTAACAATTTAGGAGATATTAAATTTGCACAAGAAAAGTATGACGAAGCTTTAGATCTGTATCAACAACATCTATCAATACAAATGAAATATTATTCTTCTGACCACATAAATATTGTTCACACATGGAATGGAATTGGTCACGTATTTAACAAAGAAAAAAAACGTATGATAAAGCTTTAGAATTCCATAGACAAGCTCTTTCAATATTAGAGATATATTATCCATCTTATTATGGTCATATTGCTAATAGTTTCATATTCATTGGTCATGACCTAAACGAACAAAGAAAATATCGTGAAGCCCTTGATTTCTATAGCCAAGCATTAACAATGCTGAAAGACTATTATCTTTCTGATAATATTTATATTGCTACTAATCTTAAAGCCATCGGTAATGTTCTTTATCAAATGAAAGAATACGATCAAGCTTTCAAATCTCATGAAAAAGCACTCGCAATTCAACAGAAATACTATGAATCTGACGATATCAATATTGCTGATACTCTTTGTGGGATGGGGTTTCATCCGATATGTTGAGGCAAAGTACAATGATGCCATCGATTTCTATCATAGAGCAGAAGCGATTTGTAAGAAGTATTCTCCGTGTTTCCAAGGTTTTCGTGCTTATGTTCTCAGTGATATTGGTGATGTTTTATATAAGCAAGAAAATTATGACGAAGCATTTGAATATTATCAGCAAGATCTTGACATTCGAGAAAGTTATTATACATCTGCTTATATGAATATTGTTTATAATTTGAATAATATGGGCAACATTCGAAAAAGTCAAGAAAAATATAATGAAGCTATCAAATTCTATGAACGTTCCTTAGAAATCTATCAGAAATATTTTTCATCGCATCATTTGAACATTGCAAACAAACTCATGAATATTGGTAACATTAGATTTAAGCAAAGAAAATATGATCAAGCTATTGATTGTTATCAACAGTCAGTCGCTCTTCTTAATGAGTATCATCCTGATGATCATATTAACATTGCTGAGGGCCTAGAATGGATTGCATTTATTTTGAATCAAACTGAAGAAAATGATAATTCTGCCAAATATCTCGAACCACGTTTAAGAGTTAGAGAAGCTAGTCTCTCTCCGGAAAATTTGACCGTTGTTAAGACTCTTTCAGTCTTCTCTGTCGTACAAGAAAGTCGACATGAATATAAATTTTCTCTAGCGTATGACTTGAAATGCTTTTTAATGCGCAAAAAAATTCTTCCACCAGATCATCAAGATATTGGCATATCTTTGTGCAATATTGGTAGAAATTACGAACATGTTAATCAACCAAAGCTAGCACTTAACTATTATAAACAAGCACTAGTTGTCTATGAACAATGTCTACCTGCTTCCGATGAAGATCGTCTAGAACTAGAATCGGATATTCAACGACTTTCGGAAGGATCACACGAGTGATTAATTCAAAAATCAACATACGAATGTCAATGGTCAGCACTGGCCAAGTTCCCAGGAGTCGGGAACTCAATGGGAACTCAAACGGTGTGGGTGTGGAAGTGGGTGTTTTTGAAAAAAGTTTTTTTTTCGAAAATTGGACTTGAGGACCCTAGGGTTCGGGGCTGCGGACGGGAGACGGTTACCAAACCGTTACGAATTACCTGGGAACGTAATGATAACGTCCCACACCCACTCACACCGTTTGAGTTCCCAATTCCCATTGAGTTCCCTACTCCTGGGAACTTGGCCAGGTCTCCTTTCAGTGTCTTTCAACTAGGATAGGCTGAGTTTGCTCATAAACCTTGGAAAGGGTCTGTGACCGATTGGAAATTCATATACCCTTGTATCGTTTTCTGTATTCATAAACTCTTTTTCGGTTTATGAATGAAAGAAACTCTTTGATGATGAGTTTACCATTGCACATTTAAAACAATGGCAGAATAATAATTATTTTGATTCAAGGTTTGTTCCGTTCTTATAACCAAAATGGGTTTATTAACACAGAAAACAGTACAGAAGTGTATGAATTTGCGATAAATCTCCACCAAGGGTGAAAAAGCTTGGCTTCGGTATTCTGAAGTACAAATGAAGTACGATACTTTCCTTATTCTTCACTCGTGCTTCATTAGTACTTCACTTGTACTTCGGAATGTCCGAACTCTCGCTTTATCTCCATTGTTCATGAACCATAACAAGGTTTATAAATAGAAGGATTTATGCAACTGTAATAAAAGAATAGTGAGGATTTATTATTTTACGCTTATTTTTTACAGCAAATAAGGCTCATTGAGGCTCAAAGAGAAGATTTTGATGGATACCAATTCTCTCCTAGTTAGTAAAGCGGATTCTTAGAATAAAACATCACGCCTTGGAAGAGAAATTATCCGAAGTAACTAATGTTTTAGTTTTCATTTCTTTTTTCGTTTTTTTTTCTCAGAAAGGTAACAACAAAGGTACATTATGCGATTAGGTTTGCTGCAAGAAGATTGTCATAAATAAAAAACAGCACGATTTCGTTATTTGTCTTTCAGATTAAGCGAAAGATTTGATATGCATCCACATCGACTTGCTTTGATCTTCGAAAATGATAACTACAATGGTAAACACAAATAACAAAGTTGTGTTAAGAATGCAAACGATATGGCAGTTGCATTAACAATTTTTGATGAGTTTTTATGACTAACACTTAAATGAAGGACAAATTTTTGAAACTCTTTTTGTTATACTCTAGGTTTTCAGTGCGCAAAATATCATAATACGAATAAACGTGAAATGGAGTGAGCTATCAGAGATTTTCGTCCCAAAATTATCGATGACGATTGTATAGTGACATATTTTTCTGGACATGGGATGGAAGTAAAGGTAAATATTACAAAGCACTCGTTCGCATATCCAACAAAATTCAGCCGTCCGCAATGAATGTTCTTCAACACAATTTGTTTTGAAAAAAATATTAGGAAATGTCTGGTATTTCACTTACAATGGAGGGTCGTGTACTGTTAGTAAAAAACATTAGACGTAATCGGGTCAAATTAAAGCTCTCACTGTGAAACTAACAAATTTAAAATACAAGCTGTTCATTTTGGACGGAGAGCAAGAAAATATATTTTTTAGGTTTTTACAATATATGTGTGATATTCATAAGTCAACATTTTAATACAAATTATTTTTCTTTTTTTGCGATATTTGAATAGAGTTGGTCGGGTTGCAAAAGAGAACGTGTGTTTCAAGCTTTAAAAAAAAATTAAAAGATTTTCATAAAAGTAACAAATTTTTTGGCCTATTTTTTTTATATTTAAACATAATGATACCTTTGATCTTTTTCGTTAATTTTTTTTAAATTCTTTTTTAAGCTTGAAACATACTTTTTCTTATGCAACCTGACGAGGTCTATTCTACCATCGTGAAATAAGAAAAATAAATTGTGTTAAAATGTTGACCTGTGAGGGATGGTGTGGGTTGTGGGTCTGTGTGTGGATCAAATGATATAACAAACGCCCACACCCTTCTTAAGATATTCGAAGGCCAATATATGGATTTTTTCTGCAGGATTCTAACTTTTCAGCAAGATAGATCCAATCGAACCGATTTTTGGCATTATCGAACCTAAGATCATTTGAATGCTGAGATATCCTTCTCTATTTCGATATTTACGAATAGTTTATCATCTTTCTTCACTTGCAGATTATCTATTTAAAAAAAAATAGTCAACTTATTCTATCTTCATTGCCATTTAGTTTTTGAAAAACGAATACAAACATATTACAAAATTCAACAGATGGTGAGCATACATGATATTAATTATCGCTACATGGAAAGAAACGTGCATTTTTCGATGTTTGTATCGATTATTTTTTTTTTCTGTCTGTATTTTATTCGATCCGTCGCGTGACGTACCACGAGGAAAAATGAAGAAGACAGAAAAATCTCAATCAGAGGCCCAAAAAAATGCATACAGGTATCTATTGATATATTTATTTGCGTTCTCTCTCTCTTATTCCTTCTACAAGTTTGAGTCTCGTTAAGAAGAAATAAGTAAATCACAGCATCGTGACAACTCTACCGTGACGTGCAGGTCGTATTTTTCACTAGACGGTAAAGCAGAAAGAGGATGGATGACGATGACTTCGATCAAGTATCTCAAATTTTATTTGATGGTGTGGATTCTCTTAGTAATATTGGCTCACCTGGAACTCTCATTCCAATAACAGAAAATACTCGTGCTGTTCTGTGCAGTGAAAACTTTAATAATGTGATCATTGTGGCCAGTCAATTCGATGAGGGTCGATGTTTAGTATTTGCGCACAACGGCTATACGAAGATTTTTCTTAATGATGAAACAGAAGACCAAGATTTTGTTGACAATTGTCGACGATGGCTCGCTCGAGGACATGATGCTGAATTTCAATCGATCAACGATGCAGATTCGATGGATGATGTAGAACAAGATGGTAAAATACTCATATGGGATGGACACTACACAAAGAATGATGCCTTTATGAGTGATCTGGTTCATATAATTATTTTCTCATTATTAATCTGTTGAATATCATTGTATTGTTATAGTATGCATTTTTACAACAGGGTGGTGCTTTGATTTGTGGAGCAACTGCTTGGGGTTGGTTACAAGCAAACGATGGCAAACTTCTCTCGGATTTTCCATTCACACGTTTCTGTGATTATATTGGTGTAAAAATTACGGACAATTGTATTGATTGTCCTGATCCAATTCCTTTTCAACCAGAGTTGGTGACATTTAAAAACGTCTATGACATTGTTCAAAATCTTGCCAACGATCCGGATAATATCAAATACTTCACCATTGTCGCGTTGGCCATCAAAGAGTTGGACGATACATTTCCTGGTATATCAGTTGAAACCCTACAGAATATTGTCATGAATGCTGATCATGATGTCATTCCATCGAGTAATTGTCCGATTCAAGATAAGTCGTGTCGAGAACAATCAACAGGTATCTGTAGTATTTTGTGTGTATTACCTGGCATCAAGGCTCCTGGTAAGTAAAAGAAAGTCATTTGAGACGCTGCGCGTAGTGTGCAGACTTCTAGGTGTGACGGATTTTCCTGGTGATTTCGACCAACCACCACGGATTGAAACGAATATTAAGTGCCATATTCAATCAAATTTCAGCGAATGGTTTTCTACAGGTATGAAAGAAGATATTGAAACTGCTGAATGTCTCAATGATTAGAAATCGATGTGTTTTCGTTTTCTCTTAGGGTACTATGTGGCTGCTGGTATTCCCATCCAGATTGATGTATTGGAGCAAGTAGGTGCGACTGGGTGGTCAGCCAGAATCGGTTGTCACAACGATGATCTCGGAGTATGTCTTCATACAAGAATAGCTTTTTTAGCACGATGAAAAATATACTGATTAGAGCTGTGATGAACTTCGTCGATGGCCATGTATTTCTGTATGCAAACCGTTGGCTAGCAAACATGTTCGACTGAATTCAGCTTTTGGTGGCCTTCTTTTTCTTGAAAGTCCTGAAGGCGAAATGAACTCGATCACTATTCTTTTGCATCATGTTGTTCTGACCCCTACCTACGATCTCACTGATCCGAATCGAGCGAAAGCATGGCAATATCGACGTGACCATGCACAAGGTCTTTGGGCAGATATTGCTGGTCAACATATCGTGTTCAATGTTCCTTCGAAGAGTATACTTCACTTTGATAGTATCCAATTAGATCGAGTTCTTCAGTTTTGGGATGCTGTTGTAATTGCTCATCATGAGCTAAGAGGCACAGAACCGAAACATCGTGAGCGCATCGTATGCGATGAGCAACCTTCATTTGGCTACATGCGTAAGGATATTGGACTGTGACGAATTTCTTCGCTAATAAAGAACGTCTTTTTTAGATAGTGGTTATCCTGTCGTCACGCATATGAACGTGTCTGATCCAAACGCTGAAGAGTTCATACTAGATTCCAACGAGCTGGAGAAGAACGGCGCATGGGGTCTATTTCATGAGATCGGTCATAACTTGCAACGAGATTCTTGGAGTATGTATGCAATTTGTTGCTTCACTAAATCGAATCTATTTCAAAAATTACATTTAGCATATGATGGTGCTACTGAAGTGACCGTGAATATTTTCACTTTGCACGCGATGGATACTATTTGCCATCAGCAAGTATGGATTCATTCTTGGCTCAAGAGTAACATATCGAGCACACGGAAGTACATAAAAGATGGATCAAACTTTGATAATTGGAAAGAGGACCCTGGCGTTGCTCTATTTATATATGCACAATTGGCACGAGAGTTTGGTTGGGACAGTTACAAGGCTGTCTTTCGTCAATATGAACAAGATGAGCCAAATTTTGATAGTGATCAAGAAAAGATTGATCACTGGATCGAAACTTTCTCGCGTCAAGTAGAGTACAACCTGGTTCCGCTGTTCAAATTCTGGGGTTTTCCAATTTCGCAATCGACTATCGACTCCCTTAGTGATCTGGAAATTCCAGAAATCTCCGATGAATTCATCAAGATGGCACCAGAACGTTATCAAGCATAGATTTTTTTCTAATGCAGACAGTAAACAAAACAGACATATGTGCCAATCTATTGAACTGAGTGACATGCCAGTATAATACATATTCTATTTCACAATAAAAATCAAATAAAACTCATGTTTCAGCATTGGTTGATCTCACGGCATTTTATCATTTATTTGAGCAAAACAATGCTTGAGATGCAGTAAGTTTTCTGCAAAGACAATAGCAAATCCTCAGTTAGCGTTCGCAAGATCAACTCAGTGAGCAATCTTATTTTTCAGCACTCCAAGTGCATCATGCTTTTAACTTGTTTGTGGGCCTTTAGGATCACAGTCAAACTCTTGAATATTGTAACACTATTTTGAGAAAATCAAAAACTTATTTTTCTTCGTTGATAAAAGCATGAACATCGGTAAGTTTTGCGAGGGTGTGGCTGTGGAAACGAATGAAGTGACGGCTCACGCGCACAACCTCATCAACATCGCACACCCTCAGTTTTTAAGGGCATGAGAGTCAAATAGTCCACGGTGTGTTATCCAGATTAGGTAAGTATTTATAAGTGAGTCATGCTGAATAAAGTCTTTGAAGTATATTCATATTTCAGAAATCTTTTGTCAGAGTTACCATAATAGTTCTCAAAAAGTTCAGTTTAGAAAAATGACAGGAAAAATCAAATAGTCTATGTAACAAATATTGTTTCCACTCGATAGCTGCTAAGAAAAATGTACACGCACGCTCACGTTCTTCTGTTGTAATGTGGCCCATTTAACACATGTGAATCAGGTTTTTATGCGTACCGTTAACTAATACATGATATGCCTGTGTTCAAATTATTGTAAGTTTTATTACTGTGCAGGAAATAATTTCGAGAGTTTGTTTCACATTAGCTGGATACGTGAGTTTGATGACGTATCTCCAACGGTATTCTATTATTTTAAGAGATGAATGTAATTGTATTATGTGTGAAAGTTCCAAGTATATTCTGTAAAATAAAAACAAAATAATACACTTTTGTCAGTCGTGATGACCGAATGTTGTTGGAGACACGGAAATATCCTCAAAATGGGTACTAAGTATAGACCAACATTTTTATAACTACAACAAGTAATTGGATGCGAAAGTGAAATTTCTTTGGTATACGTAGCTGGTCACCCCCATTATATACCCAATTGTATTTCATAGCATGCAGATCCTCGTTTGAAAGGATTGGGATTTAATTCAGAGATTTGATTTATATTCTTATTTTATTCAGATCGAACGACAATTTAATTGGTTTTCACCAAGCATAACGATTAATGAGTAATTCCATCACATTTATTTGAATGTGTCACATCATGATTGATAAGACTACCGTTAAAATCATCATAAATATCATGTAACATATGTGCTTATAACAATTCTCTAATAATTCATATTGAACATCAATACATTTGTTAAAAGATTTATTACAATTTTCATGTTAATCAGATCTTGTTATATTGAACTATGTGTTTAATATGTGTATCTAGTTCATTTATTTCAAGATAATGTTTCGATATATCTTTAATGGTACATATATTTTATTTGATATTCTGGTAGTTTTGAGATTGTCAAACAGCATCAATTATATACTTCACATGATAACATAAATCAATACATATAATATGTTATCCTTAATTACATTTTGAATGCCATATAAAACATCGTTTTCTCAATCGCCAGCTGATGTATACGAGCACAGAAAAACAATGAAATTATCAATATAAATATTATTGCTGTTTAGATATGTAGAAAAATCTCCTAAAGTCTCCTGAAAGTGATCTTAGTCATATAACTATTCGAATATCACTTTTTTGTTTACGACAATTAAAAAAATAATTATTAGAACTTTGCTGAAAATAAATAAATTTTATTTATAAATAGAAAAATAAAACGATGAATTTTAGTTTTTAATTCATTTTTGCTGAAATAATAATCACATCTACAGTGACAATAGTCGTTGGATCACGTGGAATGTAACTTAGATTAGAGAAAATCAGCTATTAGAATAAATGTTTTTATTCAAGTTAATGAGAACTTTCATTTGACAAACTAATAGACGAAAATATCTCAATCAAATCGTAGGTGAAACTCTTTTGAAAAGATAGAGACTACGAATGGCATTCCTAGAGATCAATCTAAATTAGTTGTCATTGTAATTCATTTATATTGAGAAGCAAAAGTACAATAACTTAGATAATTACTTTTTATTTTGATTGGTATGGAATGTACTCATAATCATTAGATTTCTTTATAGAATAAAAATATTCTATTTTTGTCATCTAATTTATTTTATTTCATTGGTAAATAACATAACACACTATGTTCTATAAAGCTTTTTTACCAGAAAAAAACATGGATTCATGATCGAAGAATTCTAGTTTACTTATTGATATTTGTCTAAGTTATTTGAATTGTGACTATTTGAAATAACACAATCAAAACAATTATTAAAATATACAACTAACAGATACATGTACAATAAATTTATCTAAGGAAGAAATGGTTGTCTCTTTTAATACAACCAGATACCACATTTATACTAACCCTATCGCTTTTTTTTTGATAAAAACCATGAGAACTATTTTCTCAAGTTTGAAAATTATAACCAAATTGATAATTTGTCATTTAGTACCTTTGCTTGATGTTCAATTCCGTTTAATACTTCTTTTAACCTTTCCAATAATGTTTCAACTTTATAAATGATTTAATAAATATAAATGACAGTGATTTCATTTCATTTAATAGTAATTGTAAAACTGGAAAAGAATATTCATCGCCCGCTTCAATGTGTAATACCTTAAGGAGTTGGTAATTGTTAAAAATATGGATAAATATTTCTACATTTTTTATATTTATTTTACCATGCTTCATATCACTTACAATAAGATGTTGACTAGGGTGTTGGTGTGGGTGGGTGTGGGTGTGGGTAGATGTAGGTGTGGGTGGGTGTGGGTGTGGGTAGATGTAGGTGTGGGTGGGTGTGGGTGTGGATAAATAGAAGAGCAGCACCCACCCACACCCGTTTATGGCACCTCCGTCACCGAGCGACTATTGGAACGGTATGTTCATTCAAGTGACTTTTCCCGGACGCAAAAGTATAACGCTAAATTTGACTACAGAAACGCTCATTCTACCAAATATCTATCCAGTGGGTCCATGCTTCGGTCAAGAATGCTATGGTACGTTGGTCTAGATGATACTTAAAAGTTACTGCAGATTGTTTGATAAACGATCCATGTTGAAAGAACGAATTCTGCATTTTGGATGTGGGGTGTGTGTATGTGCGTGAGGGCTGTGCAAATACATATACAGTTTGTACTCCGCGAAACAACGAAAAACTACTAGCACAAAAACATATTGGTTTGTATCGACTTGTTCGGCATGTATCAGGTTCATGTATCGGTATAATACCATGTATACTCCCCCCCCCCCCCACAAAAAAAAGAAAAACATAAAATCCGTGTATCGCCCGGTCTGTCCTCGAGGCACGCCGCTATCGGCGTCGCTACGCTGCAAACGGCGAACACGTTAG
>CAJNSZ010000481.1:26613-38273 GCA_905329745.1 Rotaria sp. Silwood2
TAATAAATACTGATTTATATTAATATGAGGGTCAATTTTATTGAAAGAACGAAAAAGCCTAAAACAGTTTGATATATTCATGTTCACTATGATAAATAATATTGATAATGAATATCGTTTATTAAAGTATTATTAAATAAATATCTATTTCTTTTCGATCTATTAAATGAAGCAAAAAAAACATATTTTGTATTAATAGGAGCTGATATAATAATGCAATTGGATGATGTTGTATCAAGTACTCTAACTGGTCCAAGAGTTGAAGAAGCAATGTGGAGGTTTGATTTTTATAAAATATTTTATTTATTTCTTCTAAACTATTTACAAAAAAAAAAAAAAAAAAACGAAAAGATCGTTAAGATGGCTTGATCGATGTATATCAGCACATTCTCGTCGCGATGAACAAAGTCTTTTTCCGATTGTTCAAGGTGGTCTTAATCAACAGTTACGAGAACAATCTGTTAAAGGTTTTATTTTAATATTTTATTTTATATTTAATAAAAAAAAAAACTTTTTTTTTGTTTCGTTTCTTTTGTTATTTTGTTTTATTATTATGTATAGAAATAATAAAACGTAATTGTCCTGGTTATGCAATAGGTGGATTAAGTGGAGGAGAAGATAAAGATGAATTTTGGCGTATGGTTACACTTTCAACAGATTATTTACCAAAAGATAAACCAAGATATTTAATGGGTGTTGGGTTTGTTTATTTATTTATTTATTATTTAAAATAAAATTCTTTTTAAAATAAAATAAAATAAAATAGTTTTGCAATTGATCTTGTTATATGTTCAGCTCTTGGTTGTGATATGTTTGATTGTGTTTTTCCAACTCGAACAGCTGTAAGTTTATTTATTTATTTATTTATTTATTTATTTATTTATTTATTTATTAAATTTGAATAAAAAAAAAAGCGTTTTGGATGTGCATTAGTTGATAATGGACAATTAAATTTAAGTAAACAAATTTATGAAAAAGATCATCGTTTAATAGATGATAAATGTATTTGTCCTATTTGTCAATATGGTTATACAAGATCATATCTTAATACAATTGTTAATAAAGAAACAACTGCATGTCATTTACTTACAATTCATAATGTTGCATATCAGGTTTTCATCTTTCTTTCTTTTATTTATTTTGTTTTTATATATTAAAATTTTAAAATTTTTCTATTAAAATTTAGATGAGATTAATGTCTCGAATTCGTCAATCGATTATTGAAGAACGTTTTCCAGATTTTATAAAAGAATTTGTTTCAAATTATTATCAAGATAAAGATATTCCACAATGGATTATTAATTCATTAAAATCAGTTAATATTCAGTTATAAAAATTGACTTTTTTTTTTCTTGTTACTTTAAATGAGATTTTCTCTGATTTAATAAATTTTTTCTTTTTCATATTCTTATATTGACAATAAAAGTTTATGTTAACATTATATTATTCAAAGAAAAGAAAAANCTTTCTTAGAGTAAATCAAGGTGCAGAGTTCAAACTTGAGTTGTATTCGGTCCCATATCCTATTGGTTTGGCAACGCGCAATATAAATCAACATTTTAAATGGTAGATTTCACAGTATAATTTTGATATTCAGACAGTCTAGGATGATTGATTTGTATGATTCACTTTTTGAAGTACACATAACTCTCGGATTTAAATCCGAAGTTTCCGCATTTATTTTTGTTTATATTGGAATACATTTGTATTTGAATTTTATTATGTATTCAGGGATGTGGCGAAGAGAAAAAATATGGGGTGGTGCAAAAGAAATTTTTTCAAAACTTCAGGGTGTATTCATGAAATTTTTGGACGTAAGAGGATGTACTTACAAAATTTTTAATAGTTGGGGTGGTGCAAAACCTCATTTTTCCATCTGATGATCGTTTTTTTAATAAAAGTACAGATTTTTGCTGGAAAATAACTAAAAGTTTCAAAAGTTCGGGTGGTGCGCACTTCCCGGCACCCCGTGGTCGCCACATCCCTGTATGTATTACCATTATCAATTATTGTTTTTTGTGTTATTTATTTACATGTTTTTATGCATATAAGACGTACAGGTTATCATTCAGTTGCATTGTCATCATAAACAATGTCTTATTTTCATTGAGAAACAGCGATGTTTTTTAGACATTAAATGTGATACGGCTGTGTCGGTCTGAGTCAAAGAAAAAACACAATTTGCTGTGTATTCAATGCAAGTAAAAAGATATTTATTTTTCGTTCCTCGACGAATGACTCCGAACGAAGCACTTATCATTTGTTGTCACAAGACCATTGTTACTCCTATAGGAGTATTTTTTTGTATGTTATAAGCGATGTCCCTTCATTGTTTGTTAACTATGCACAACGTCAAAAATGTAACAGATTGAAACTCGATTTCCACGTCAGTATTTCTCCAACAAATTGATTGTGTTTTCTCAAACATGCTCCATGAATACCTTTCTAGATAATGAACAAATATACGATCGTCTTGCTCTGTCTCAACGCTCTTTTCATCTTCGTTACAGTGCGTGGTTCAATCTGTCCCCAGGTATCTACGTTTCCTTACTGGATGATAGGCTATTTTCATACGCAATTTGCAGATGGTTCGTCAGCCAACGGGAGTTTTGGACTCTGGTATGCAAATATAACACTTTCAAATGGTAAAACTGGTAACCTAACCATGACAAAGCCTCTGAATAAAAGTGACCATTTCTTCATCTTTCATGACTGCATTCATATTCAGGGCACAGAACCTCAACAACGTTGCTCACTTGTAGTACCTAATTGTAATGGCTATACACAGTACATTCACAAAGCACCAGAACTCGTTTCGATATGCCCCGAATCAACCTCATCGCCTGGTGTCGAAGCAGAAATCATCCAAAGGATCGGCTAGATTGATATATCCACATTTTTCCAATCAAATTTCCAAGCTCGTACTTTCGAAAAACTCATTAGTTTTCATTTTTTACAAATGAATCGCAGAAATTTCTTTTAAAATCTTTGATTGCTTTAATTCTTGCAAATAAAGTATCCAACATTGTTAGCATAATTCTGCATTTAAATTCATTAGTCTGTCAGTGAGAACGATCACTGAACACGAGCATGGTCAACATTTTTCACTAACAGTATCTCTAAAGAATACTAGTTTCATAGATGTTGTTCACCTAAATATTTGTCTGTTTAAGCATATTTTGCTTATGACAATTTTTATAATAATGCTCTTAATGACCTTTTCCATACATTTAAATGAATCGTTTACTACCAGCAAGCGATTACAAATCAAAGTATTCTCGTGATCTTATCGCATACAGGAAAATATAATGTAGATAAGAAATTGTCACATTGGTGCTGATACATTAAAGAAAATGAAGGGCAATCACAACTACATAGCCAAAGGAATCAGTCACTATGTCGGATAACTGTTATCGATGCAAGAATAAAAATGAGCGTGGATGTAAGACGAATATCTCAAGAACGGTAATAGCTAGTGACTTGCAGTTTTCACTAATCAAAAACGGCTGAGTCGGCATGTATTTTTATATAATATGATACAAGGTGAAATCATTGCCTAACCAATCATTTTTGAGAATCTTTCCAAAAAACACATAATAATACTATATATCACAGTGGGCAACCAAGTGGACATTAGGTGAAAAATCGAAAGTGCACTTTTGCAAGATTCAATTAGTGCTAGATATACTTCGGACTATGGACTACTTAATGGCGTTAAAAGTTTTACTACAAAGTTCAAGTAGAGTGGAAAATGAGCTAATTCAAAATAATTAAAAATCAGCCTGAAAATAACGCCATCTATACAACACACTTTTTTTTTTTACAAAATCTACTGAAGTGACAATCAAAAACAATACATATTATAAATTTGCATAATGTCCGCTACGGATTCATAATAAAAAGGGTGTGAGTGTGGGTGTGAGTGTGGGTGTGGGTGTGGGTGTGGGGGTGGGGGTTCTAGTTCAATCTACGAGGGGTACCCACACCCACATCCACTAACACCTACCCACACCCTTTCGACAACTGATTTATGTCTGATACGACCAGGTTTCAAAACGCAGATGTTAGTTATCAGCTGAATGTCATCTGAATCGCTCGGTTACTTTCTAAAACTGTTCTAAGATGCAGCTTGTGCTATAGCTCGAATTGAAACTTTTTACCCACTTCAAATACGACTCATGACGATTTTATTTAATAATTCTCATCGAACAGATACAAGAACTATTTATCAAAATCTAAATAAAGTCATATGCTGGAGAGAAAAGTAGATCAATCTACACCAAACGATATTCGGATCAGTTAACAGGGCCTAACACACTTGGGTTCATCTTCACATTGCAACGATCACCCTGACAAAAATATGTTGGACGACCGTTATACATTGGTACTTGATATGCTGGCCCACAATCCAACATGCAACATCTTGTTTCAATCACATCTGTTACAAACGAACGAATAGTGATATATACGAAGAAATCGAAACAGTTGTTACATACTTGGATCGAGATCGTTTCGATACATCATGCATCTTGTACAGTCGTAAGCAATATTCACACATATTTGACCAGGCACATGCGTACAATTGAAGCATTCCGACAGATACTCGGTCGATTGCGTTAATAATGATGCCGGTCGCACTAAATCAGATATCATTGCTATTGGTGGCTTTCAGTGCGAGTAGAAGGTCCGACAGATTCATCGATGCTTTTCCTAGTCTCATTATCATTGATAAATTTCTCGGATTGTTGGTGTTCGCCAATCTCAGTTTTCTATTATTCTCGATGCTGTCGACTTACGTTGAAAATGAAATGATTGATGGTGTGACATATGATAGCATTCGAATGGCAATGTTTCATAAGTCAGAAATGCTAAGGCAACCTAGCTACTATGCTTAATGTGGTCGTTTTCCGGATTAAACTCATAACAACGGTAAAATGATTTCTATCAATGAACAGTAACAGTTAGCAATTTTCTTTTGTCTGAAAAAACCAATCGAGTAACGCTCATGAAAATTGAGTCGGTTTTCAAACAAGCAGCAACAGTATCTAAACGTCGGAACTGATATTTTCAGTATACTAAACTCAATACACAGATGGCCTATTCATCAGACGTGTTAGAGCTGCGTTTTTGATACATTCTAAATACAAGTCGAGTCTCATGTACTTTCACCTTCCGTGAGATCAAGAGAACCAAAGATAAGCGGCGACGATAGTCCACCACAAAACTCAGTTTATAAGCAATTTCATCTCAAACTCGTTGACAAACGACTGTAGCAAACTATTTAGTTCAACAGCATTAATGTCTATCAAGGTAAATAGATCAGATTTTTGCTTAAGATACTTCACCTGATTCAATTTGAAAAAAGCTTGTGAGTATGACAGGTACTAATTAGTATATACATCTTATTATGAATAAAAATACGGCCCATGACTTAGACGACGTAGGTTGACAATAAATAATAAATAAATTTGATATATATATATATATATATATAGTAAAACCTCTCTTGAGTGAACACCATGGGGACCATCCGAAATGTGTTCACTAAGGGAGATGTTCATTATAGGGAGGTATTGTACTGACTGACCTTGCATATGTAGAAAAAACTTTTTTCAGGCTCTTGATTAATGAATATACATTTTTTTATTATAGTTGAAGTAAGTATGTATTAATTAATCCAGCCTTTCATCTATTGTATATTTTATTCATTGTTTATTATTGAATTATTTCATTACATTTACAATTTATTTTCCATAATTTACATAAATATTTCATCGCATTTACAATTTATCTACTGTTAGCTATATAAATATTTCATCATATTTTCAACTCATTTTTTGTGAAAAAAATCTTCAATTGTTGTTTGCTTAAGTCCTTGTGATTCAATGAAGAGTTGAGTAAGTTGTGAGTCAAGCTGAGAAATAACATGATGCAGTTGTGGTTGTTCCATAGCAGCTAAAAGGTGTAGTCGTCTGACCATCTCCATGGCTTCAACAAGCTTCGGTGGTGTTTCAGCCGGTACATCGTCTTCTTCTCCGATAATGTTGATATCGTCGTTATTTTGACTGATTATTTGATTCCTAAAAGTTTCATCGATGTTAACTTGTTTGTCAAGGGGATCGTTCCCCTCATTGAAAACTGGAATTTCAGAATCCATTTCGACGAATTCGCTTGCAGAAAGACGTTCTTCACCGATTTTAACGTGAGCAAGAAGCATATCTAAAGTCTGTAATGCTGATGGTACGTCATCAGCATCACATTGTTGGTCCAATAGTGTAGAAATATCAGTCATCACATTGACCGTTGGTTGGATAATTGAACATTTAAAACCTGAAGTTTGAAATGCATTGCAAATAGTTGATTGATTGACAGCTTTCCAAGCATTATTCGTCCAATGAACTGCATCTAACACTGTAATAACAATATCTTCACAAGACTTGGCAACAGCACATCGACATATAATATGTTTTACAAGGTATTGACCTAAAAAAATAATTATCGCTTAGAAAATATAAAGAAACAGATTACTCACGATAGTAGCACTTGAAATTTTTTATAATCCCTTGATCAAGAGGTTGAAGCTTTGACGTTGTATTCACAGGAAAAAATTTCACAGTCACATTGGAATATTGTGATTCTGGATTATGACAGGACGCATGATCAATAAATAGTAAAATCTTGCGTTTTTGACTCATCATTGTTTTATTCACACTTTTGAGCCAATCGTCGAAAAGACTAGCTGTCATCCAGCTCGAACTATTTGATCGCCATTTAACAGGCAATTCAGTAACATTCAGATTTTTAAAGCAGCGCGGTTTAGCTGCCTTGCCTGCAACGAAAGTTAGTATGCAAGTTAATAAAACTGACTCAATTGCTATAGGAAACTTACCTATAACAAGTGGCTTTAGTTTGTCGGTACCGGTCATATTGGTACAAAGAAGAATTGTGAAACGTTCTTTGGATTTCTTTCCACCCTTGCATTTTTCTTTAGCAATAACAAGTGAACGATCAGGTAATGCTTTGAAGAATAATCCAGTTTCGTCAGCATTATAGATATCATTAGGATTGTATTGATCAATTATTAATGGCAATCGTATCTTCCATTCATCGACGGTTATGTTGTCCACTGATGCTGATTCTCCAGATATAACACGATAATGTATATTGTGGCGTATTCGAAATTTCTCGAGTCATCCATTACTTGCTTTAAAATCACCAGCAACCGAATCACCTAACTGTTGACGAATTTGTCGTGCACGTTCCTGAAGAAGTGGCCCTGAAATAGGGATATTCTTGCTTCGTTGTTCCACAAACCATTCATAAACCTGTTGATCAACTTGTTGACTGATTTCATCTCTTAAATTTCGCTTTTTGTTTGAATTCTCGTTGTTTTCAAACTCTTCTTTATATTCGATCTTACGCTTGATGATGTTGGACACACTTCCGATAGATATTTTGTATTTGTCTGCAAGTGTACGATATGAAATGTTGTTTTCATTCTCACGAATTAATTGTACTTTTTCAGATAAAGTCAACGTGTTACGTGTCGCCATTTCACAGCAGTGTATAAAAAATGAACTGTTCCGTCTATCGCGATTAACTAACTCGTCGTAGTCTATTCAATTTTATCTTTTTGTTCGTTTCATGCGACACATTATTTTGTTCTGTATGGACGGTCATTCATTCTTATACAATCGTTCAACATGAGCATTGTTTTCTTTTCCTCTTTCTTTCTTAATTCTGGGAAAAGTACACATTTATTAGCGGACATGTTCATTATATAGAGGTTTTCTCTAGTAATGGGACCAAAAAAAGTGTTCAATGTTCAGAGAAAGGAGATGTTCACTTTATAGAGGTTCATTTGCAGCGATATTTGCTTGGGAAAACCAAGACATGCGTTCAGATTAGAGGTGTTCATTATATAGAGGTGTTCACTAACAGAGGTTTTACTGTATGTAACACCACTTCATTTAGAACGAATGTCAACAAGTGATTTGAGGCATTCTCTCCGTTTGCACATCTGTTAAATTGAGGCTTTCATGAGAAAAAGAAGATTTAGAAAAATATAGCCTACATATAAAGTATTCAATGTCAATCAATATTTTTATTTTTCAATTGGCAGGTGTATCCGACTTCGCCTACTACAAACATTTAATTGAAAGAGACAAAGCCTATTTTCGCAACATGCCCACTTGTTTCTTTCGAATCAAAGTTTGAATCATCGATTATTCTTCTCGATGTGACTTGAGCAAACCATTTCGCAAATCACATCAGCATTCATTCATATGTATTTCAATTTCATTGAATCACTCGACATTTCTGACCATGACTTTATCATAACAAAGGTAAATCCAATAGCGTCGTCAAATGTTTGTCCGCGTTTTATTTGATCTACTAGTATATCTCAACATAGGCAAATGATATAATCCTAAATATTTCTTAAAAAAAGCACTGTCGAATTCTCCAGATAATCTGATGAAAAGACCCTCTTTCAGTTGTTTAGATCATTTTTAATGACTAAAAGTACAGCTCCGCTAAATGTTGGCAATGTTCAGCACCAAAATGAGTAGACCGTGTGGGCGTGTACGTGTGGGCGAGTGTTGGCCAGGGTCTAAATGTGATTATTCTCCCAGTCCGAACCTCATACCCACACCCACAAATATCAACATGATCAGATTTTAAGAGAAACGGTTCAACCCTAGAGAAAATATTTGATGTTTCTATTCCACATCTTTGACAGATCCGCCCAGGACCCTGTGAGCGTTCTCTATTTTTACGTGAGGAAACGATAAAATCCTGAAGAAAGCATGTAGTCACGAAATTCCAAGATCCTGACAGGATTCAATCAGGATACTTGCAGGTTTATCACTACTTTTGAACTAAGAACCGTTTAGGAAATCAATAAATTCTGAAATAAGCGTGTAGCCACGATATCTCAAGATCCTGACAGGGTTCCGAACAGGATTTAATCAAGATTCTGAACGGTTTACCGTTAGATTTAAAATCAGAAATTTGGCCAGGAAACTTTAAATCCTGAAAGAAAGGTGCAGCCACGAAATGTTCAAGAATTGCACAGGATTAAAACAAGATCTTAGAAGGAACCGACCAGGATCTCAATGATTCCTAATGAAAAAATTCTGGCTATCTCTTCGAGGATCTTAGTAGATTTCCTTCGAAATATTATCATATTTCTTGATAAGATCTTGGCAGGATTTATTAAGGTTTTCTTCAAGATGTCATCAGATAAGTTGACAGGATCTTTGCAGAATTATTTAAAGAGAACAGAAAAGAAATGAGCACATAGAGTATTGATCTCTAAACCTTCAGTTTTCATACCGATCAGCTTACCCCGCTGGATGTGTCATATTATTAGATATAGTTTCAACCTTCAATATCTTCATTTCTATCTTAAATCTTAACTTGTATTTGAATTTTTTTATCAACATAATTATTTTGAGAAAAAATTACAAAACAAAATATTTCATTTTAAATACTCATTTCAATTGAAAACATTCAACTATATCGTGTTTGATTTTAATTTGATTTAGTAAATATTTTCCAACCTTTTTTAACAAACAAATGGAGCGCACAAAAGTTTTTGTCGAAAGATTTTACTTCAGAAAAAATATAATTTATTTAAAAATTTAGTACAATCAATCAACAGATGAGAATTCCCTAATTTACTAATTTTCCTAGTATTATTCAATATAAAATAGGACACATGATTAATTTTATATCGTGAATATCACATCAATTCCAATATAGAATATACATCCTGAAAAGATTTCGAAAAAACTTTAAACAATTTGTCACAATATGTTTATTTGCTTTTCATGGATTTAAATCATGATCAGAATAAAAATCATAGTAAATTCCTATCTATTCTCAAAATTTCATCCCGGTCAGAATAAAAACGTAGTAAATCTTGAAAAATCGTCCACTTTGTAGAGACCTTATTCAATTTTGATATTGAAATCTTGTTATGATTTTTAGATGTTCAGATCTTGGACTGATCCTGGGCAAGAGGCAGATAAAATTTTGATGAAATCGTTCCATGCATTCTTCTCAGGTTCCTGAACAGGGTGAGTTATAAATCTTGGTAGAATCCTGAATACCAAATTCTGAATACACTTCAAACGCAAGCCTGCAAAGATCTTAATTGAATCCTTGTACTTTCACCTCAGGATTTTGATCATACTTGCACTACTTTTTAAGAATTCAAAACACTTGTTCTTGAACAGATCCTTATAGAATCCGGGAAAAACTTAGGAAAGATCAACATAACAAAAAGAAATCGAAATCGAGACAGGATCTTGAACAGATCTTGAGTAAAACCTGACTAAATCTTGACCGAAACCTTTCTATAATTCTTGTCAGGGTCTTGGGAAGAATCGAAAGTAAATCCTCGTAGGATCCTGAATTTTCAGTTCACAAAAAGATCTGAGCAGGAACTTGAAGATATCCTGAATCCATCTTGGGAGAAATCATTACATCCATGACACTGGAAGTATTCTTCAGAAATGAACAACGCTAAGTAGCGTGAACAGTGAATTGCAAAGGTTCTAAGAGAATCCTGATGATTTCTTGTCAAGATCGTGATTAGGATTGGTATCGTCTTGCAAGCTATGGAAATGTTCATTCTTGTACAGTTCCAGACAGGATCCTGATCGAAGCTTGAGAGAATTAGTCAGTTTATGATTATGACTGATCTTGTCATTTTCTTGCCAAGATCCTCGTCGGATGTACTTCTAAATCCTGACAGAATCCTGATATGAAGATTTGGTTTAAATCCTGGTGGAAACCTGTTAAAACCTTGCCAGAATCCTCTTTGATAATCCTGTCAGGATCCTTAGTAGGATCGAGAATGAATCCTGGTAGGATGCTGGATTTTATATTCAGAAAAAAATCGCAGTAGGATTCTAAACAAATTCTAAACAGGATCTTGCTTAACCCTAAAGAATCCTGGCAACAGGAATTGTTAGGATTTGAGACAGGATCCTGAAAGATCCTTCCAGGCTTTCTCAAGGAATGAACAGGATTGAGACTAGGGAAGCTTACTGCCGCCGACAACAAAGCAGTTGGTCATTAGATTCGACGAAACAACGAGACAACAACGAAAGAACTGGCGACAAAACTGCTTCAGGATCCAGATGTGGACGTATCCTGATGGACAGTACAGCGTCAGCTCAAATGAATGGGTTATAAAAGTACTTTGCCCTATGCAACACCAATGCTAACACAGAAACAAAAAGATGCACGCGTTCAATGGACAATCCAACACAAGAACAATGATTGGAGCCGAACGATATTCATCGATGAGACTTGCTACCAACTGCTTAGAAATACCGTTCGTCGATGGTCAAGAAATCCAAGAGCTGAAGTTAGAAGAATTCCAAAGAACAGACAAAAGATTATGGTGCGGGGTGGCTTTAGCATCAAGGGCCTGGTCGGCTATCATTCGCTCACAAGTATTATGGATGGTAATTACTACGTTCAAGTTCGTCAAGATCATCTTATCAGCAACGCCAGAAAGCAATTTGGTTGACGTTGGCGATTGCAGCAAGATAATGACCCAAAACACAAAAGTCGGGTAGCCAAGCTATTCTTAAGCCCCCCCCCGCCCCCCCCCCCCCCCCGCACCCCACCCCCCGCGCACCCCA
>CAJNSZ010000481.1:38283-76174 GCA_905329745.1 Rotaria sp. Silwood2
ACAAGCTACTCACAACAAACAACAAAGTGGCGTAGGCAACCGTTTCCTACGCCCCCCCCCCCCCCCCATTCAAAAATCGATCTCGGCCCAGGAACGTTAGAATGAGCTGAAATTTGGAGGATATGTTGGGGACAGTTAGGGGAGTCTATGATAAAATTTTCAGCTCAAAACTATGCAATTTGTGGGAGATATTGACCAAATAAGGTCGAAAAATAGGGAAAACGGCATCCCAAATTTCTCTTTAATGATCCATCCAATGTAAAAAAATTTTTTTCATTTGAAAGAGCGTGTCAAGATGCAGGGCAGTACGTCGCCCTTTTTTTGAATTAGTCCCTTTTTAATCGGAAAAAAGAGGGCACAAGTTCAAGGACTACAAAATTTATCAAAAATGGGGGTCAAATTATATTAGTGACTTAATATTTACTATAAAAGAAGAGAATTTCAAAAAAAGGGCGACGTACTGCCCTGTGTCTTGACACGCTCTTTCAAACAAAAAAAAATATTAATACATTGGTTGGACCATTAAAGAGAAATTTGGTTTGCGCGTTCGAGAAAACGGAAATCGAGAAAAAACGAAAAAGATTTTTCGAAGCTTATTTTTTTGATATTTTATAATTTTTGGCAATTTTAAGCATTTATCTAAAGAAACTAACTATCAATAATCCATATAACATTGAATTATGTATAAAAAGGACCTTTATGACGTGGTGAACATCTTTAGAGATATTTTTTATTCATAACGATAGGCACATGGTCGAATTGTTCGAAGACGTACTACTTAAACTAACTATAAATTATCTCAATCGGTTTTCTTCATTGAAAATAAAACTTATAATAATCATTTCGCACTACTAGCAACAATACACCAGTATTTATGACGTTTACATAGTTGTCCGTGTTATATGTATGGATCATCCTGAAGCACATCGTTTTCGATGCCGCTTGTTTATCTTTCTGTTCTCCATTGTTGATTTTTTTTTTCGTGTTCTCTGTATCTTATTATCTTTTCAGCATACAACAACGTGTGTTTTGTTTATTTTTTTATATGTGATTCTCTTAGTGTATATTCAATAAACAAATAAATAAATAAATAAGATATTTTTTTACAAATAATTCTTTTAGACTCTATATTGGACTTATTGCTATATTTTTTTCAATAAATATTTATTGTAACATCATGGCGAATAAAAAAACTTTAAAACGGTATGCGATGTCAAGCGAATTTCTATTGTTGCATAGCTGGTCTGTAAGGCTATTTCTTTTCTGAAATTATTGAATGTTATTAATGACTCTAGAAGGAAAAAATCTTAATTTGATAATTTTTCTTAAAATAAAACACGTTTAATTATTAGATGCAGTACACGACAAGTTTCGAAACGATTGATCCAACATAAACAAATAGCAGCAACATCTTTACAATCGAGTACTATATCAACAACACAAGCTGCAACATCAAGTACAATTACAGGTTCAACACTTTTGTCTTTACCATCACAACAAAAGATCACGAGACAATCAAAGATGAATATAACATTAACATCATCACAGTTTGATTCAAATATACCTATGGACGGATACACAATAATACAAAATCAAATGTTACATTCTCTTATGTGCAAGACAAATTGTGAAGGTTGTGGAAAACGTTGGAATGGAACATTAAACATTTACAAGCGTGAAGGTTTATTTCTGATATTATCGTTTCAATGTTCAACATGTCAAAACATCATCACTGTTGGTAAATATTTCTAACTATAAAATTTGTCTTGGTTTTGTTGACATATTCAATATTATTCAATTGAATTTTAGAAACAAGTCCGAAGATTGTTGAATCCGATCGTCGAGACATCAACGTTAGAGCACAAATAGGTGGTCATTTATGTGGTATTAGACATACTGGATTAGTGAAAATGACTGGTGCTTTGAATTTACCAAGTCCGGTTCAAGATGCAATATATTCCAAATGGGATAGAAATCTGCTACAGGTGGTAAAAACATTTTCTGAACGGTCTATGAAGAAAGCTGCGGAAGAAACTATTGCTGCTCAAAATGGTACAGATTTAATCGTTAGTGGTGATGGATTTTGACAGACTCGAGGTTTTCAAAGCAGACACGGTGCATCGGCTATTTTATCTTGCAACACAGTACCAAAAGTGTTAGATTTAGAAATATGTAATAAAACATGTAATATTTGTATGGGTGAGTCTTTTTTTTTTCTGTCTTGATTATATTCTTGTTTTTTAGGTGCATTTTCTATTAAGAAATCTGATCCAGCTAAATATGATAGTATTATTAAATCACATCAATGTGAAAAAAATTAGGACAAAACTCCGGTACAATGGAATCTGCTGCTATTCTCAAGATGTTCAAACGATCAGTTTCAAAGTATGGAGTTTATTATTCGAAGTACGTTGGTGATGGTGATTCTAAAACTTTTCTAGTTCTTTCCAAAATTGTACCATATCCAGGTATAATATATATTTATTTTGAAATATTTTGATTCATAATGCAAATATTTTTTTTCTCTATTTAGGAAAAGTTATCGAAAAAATCGAAGACTTGAATCATTTTAGTAAAAGAATGAAACGAGGATTAGAAACAATCAAACGTGAGCATGGACGAAAAAAATTATCTGATGGTAAAACAATTGGTGGTAAGAATCGTCTTTCAGGTAGATGTTGCTCATGCAGAAAGTTTAATAATAAAATGAATCGAAAATNACCCATAGCAATCTTAGTTAATGTAATACTTCGAATGCATGTATGAAGGTACGTGACTGCAAATAAGCATACATACACGTACATAGACTTATTTTATTTCATCCAGAAGCTTCTCCTTTAAATTAAGGGAATAAAGTACTGAAAAGATCTCGGACCAAGCTAACCACTTCCTGCACTGTTTTCAGCGATTTTGAGAGATTTTGAAAGATTTAGGACGCCAAAATCTGCTTTTCCCCCCTTGGCATTGATCCATGTATGGGTATGTGAGTGTGCATGCTTGAATGGATGTAGATGACTGCTGATACAAGAACACTATTAACTCATCAGTCCATAACTTCACTCACATTCATACCTCTAATTGAGCATTTAATTGTTGATATTCAAGTCAAATAAAAGTCAACTTTTTTATTTTCAAGAGTGCTGTTATAAACAAAGGCTTTTTGTACAGCAATTGATTTAGAGGAGTCATTGAATAATTTGAACAAATAGAAGTATTTTGACAATCTTATTTCAAAATATACCAGATAGATATAGATGATTCAATAGTTACGTGTGTAAAAAATTAAATTAAATTAATTTCATAATTGTCTCAAATGATTGATGACCATACTTTTGCAACCATTTGAGTTCCTCACGTACTTTAATCTTTCCATGCCAAGGATTATTGCTGATCGAATGATCTTCATTCGGAAAAATTAATAATTGTACCGGAATTC
The DNA here is from genome assembly GCA_905329745.1 of Rotaria sp. Silwood2. Taxonomy (NCBI): domain Eukaryota; kingdom Metazoa; phylum Rotifera; class Eurotatoria; order Philodinida; family Philodinidae; genus Rotaria; species Rotaria sp. Silwood2. Next base: position 41,720 of record CAJNSZ010000481.1, read on the forward strand.
CTAAGTAATAAAGTGCGCGTTCAAGCATGTAACTTTGTGCAGGATTAACTCGTACGTCATTTTCACCTGTAATAATGTGTGTGGGTGTTCGTACTTTGTCTAGCTGATAGATTGCTGCTTCGCCTTGATAATTTTCTGGTACTTCCCATGGAGCTCCTCCGAGTACATAGTATTCAAATACCGGAAAATCTATGGTGCCCCATTCCGAAGTATGTTCAACAGCACCAGCACCAGAAATAGCTGCATTGAATCGAGTAGTTTGCGTTATTAACCAATTTGTCAGATAGCCACCATAACTATATCCACCCACAGTCAGCCTATTCGGATCGACAATACCATCTTTGACAAGTTGATCGACACCTGAAAGAATATCTCTGGCTGGACGAGATAAAAACTGGTAACGAACTTCATGGATAAACTGGCTACCGTATCCTGTCGATCCTCCATAATTCGGCTCGAATACTAACCAACCTTCCGAAGCAGCAAACATTCCCCAGTTTTCCCAGTCAGCTTGAAATCCATTGATGCTGGCCGCGTAGAGACCACCATGAATCAGAACAAGTAAAGGCAAATGTTTTTGCTCAAATTGTCCTGGTGGATAGCGTAAAATTCCTTCAATCGTTCGATTTTCTTCCCCGTTTGTCCATCGATATACTTTACTTTTTGGTAAATCTCGTCGAGTAAATAATTCATTGTCACTAGTGATTGCTTGTGCTGATTGAAGTTGATGAATATTATCAGCCAAATAAACTTCTTTTGGTTTTGTAAATGAAGAATGAACAAACGCAATCAAATCATTCTTGTTTGATGTCGACAATTTTGCATAGGTACCATTCCATCCCTGATGATAGATAAGATCATGTGAAGGTGACTTTTGTTCATATATTTGAATATTGGTTCCAAGTTGTCCCATAATAAAAACACCGCCGTCGGCTTTGACTGCATATCCTGTTATGCTTCCTATGAAATCTTTTCCAAAACTTTCAATTTTTCCATTGTTTAAATCGATAGAAAAAAGTCGATCGAATGTTTCACTGAATTCGTTCCGATTCGAACTCAAGGTAAATAAGCGAAAGAGTAGATGTGTGCCGTCATGTGACAACTTTAAATCCTGTTCGATGCCTTCATTGTTAGTCAATTTTAACATTGACGTTAAGTTTTGCATATCAATCGAGTAAACTTCCATGATATCAAGTTGTTCAATAACTCTCGATACTGATGTAAATATGAGTTTGTTTAGTAGTGGCACAAACAAGAGTTCTCCTATGAAGAAAGGAACATTTTTGACAAAGGATATTTTCATTGATTCGTCCATATCAATACGATGAATTGTTACATCTCCATTATTTTGAGTTCGTCGGTGCTGAATCACATGTTTCCACTCATTTTCATTCTGGTTCTTCGATTCGAATAACATCGTCGTGAAAAAAAGAGAAGAATCACTATCAGCCCATGCTAAACGGAACGGAATATTTCTGCCAACTGAAATGGACATCAACTGGTTAGAAACTATTGAATATAAGTACAGATGATGTTCACGTGTTTCGTCATTAGTAGTTGTCGTGTCTTCATTGAGAAAAAATGCAATTTGACTTCCATTTGGTGACCATTCTGGTTTCGAAAATGAAGCAAGATTGTGTGTTATCAGTTTTGTTCTATTCTCTTGTATGTAAAATAGCCATAGGCTAATGTCAAATGAACTCGTATTCCACGATGTATGTCGAGATTGAATGAGCAAATGTTGACCAATTGGAGAAAAGCTCAATAATTGAAAATCAGTGTTATCGAGAAATTCATCCAGATTTAATCTGGGTTTCGTGTCGTCTGAAGAACATATTGTCAGTTGAAAAACAAATAGAAAATACGCTTTGACTGTTAACATTGCTTGAAATCTAAGAATGTTGAACGATTATGAGAATATTATGTTGTTAAATGTTCTAAGCCTTTTTGCTTAGATTGTATATAATTTTCACTGAAATTTCTGTTCCGTATCAATACAGAAACTATTTTGTAATTGACAAAGTATTGACGTATTTATAAGATATTCATATCTTGCCGATTATACAAATGTATCACTCTTGTCTTGTCTTATAATCGTTTGATATTTTTCATAGACTCAATATTTGATTCAGTGATGATCATTAAATATTTGTGTTTTTTTTCTTTACCTGGATGACATTTGTTGACGAGTAGGATTAGTTTTTTTCTTTTATTATTGGTCGAAAATCCTATGTTTTGACTGTTCTTGAATGAGAATAACAACACGATGATCTTTTCTCTGTGATTAGAGAGATGATACATGTGCTTTGTTTTTTATCCAAATGAGAGAATGAAAAACTGGCATGTCGATCGGAGGTGATATATTTCTGATTAACAAAAAAGGATATTTGCGATAATAATATACGCTGGTACAGCCAAATTCTTACTATAAAAAAATGTTTAGATCGTCCTATTAGTAGAGAAAATCGATAGATATAATGAACTGAGATATTTAAGGATAGTTTTTAACAGATATTGTTCATTTCAATAAAGATTTAACTATTTATTGACTCATTACATTTTAAAGTAAATATCTATTTAATCTAAAGTATTATTTTATAAATATTCATCGCTATTTAAATATCATTTGACTACTTATTTATTGTGTTTAGTTGTTTGTTTTTTTAACAAGAAAGAAAACAAATTGAATAGACACATAGATGAGTAAGAAATGTATAATATCATGAAATTGTTCTTTTATTTGAAATTCTAACTGCTGAAATAAAATATTGAATATTTAAATTGAGTCCGAAGAAAATAAGTTTAGAGATATTTGAAAAATAATGATTTAGCTAGAATTTAATAATATGAAAATGAAAATTTAAAAACAAAAGAAAAATAAATTAATAAATATGTTACGCAGAATATTGTCTGTTATTGTATAATCAATAATAATAATTAATTTTGAAGTGATTAGCGACTTTCTTGTGAAAAAATTAAACTTATATTAGTCGGTGTAGAAAAACCAATAAATCCTTGATAGACATTCAACTATAATATAATAGAATTTATCAGAAAGATATTAAATGATAAGGTTACAAAAAAATCTAAGATATATTCAATGTCAGAAAGAAAAAGTCAGTTATTATAAAAAAATATTAAATTCATACTATCAAAAAACAAAACAAAAAAAGATCGAAAATATGATTAAAAAAAATAAAATTGGCATAAATTTAAAAAATAAATAGAAACTATAACGCAATAAAATCATCTATTTAAATTATTTCAAAAGCTGTATAGATTTTTTTCTTCAATAGTTATTAAATCTTTAAAATAGCTTCAATAATTTTGTTAATAAAGTGAGCTTTGAATAACTCATAAAATAATGAAGATCAATAAATCAAATCTTGTTATAAATAATAATATATATATATTTAAATCATTAAATAACATTTACCTTTTTTTTTTTTTTTAATCATCTATCAAATACATTTAAATATATAATCAGTTTGTCAAAAAAAGTTTATCTAACTGATATACTATGAAACTTTACGATAACAATTGCTTCATTTATTCAATGTACTGCCTTTCGATAGTAACCACATTTTGACAACGATCACACAAACTATATATGCATTAAACATTTAATCAATTCAATGTTTTCATATGTGGGGGCGATCACACGATCTCATATATTAAATACTGATTTGTTTATCTAACTTAAAACATTTGTCAGAAAAATATCACTTTCCTACCAGTTGTATCTCATATATAATGCTAATGATATTTTACTATTTTAGATCTATATATTACTAGGAATTACATTTTTTAAGTACATCTTTATAATCGTTGTACTAAACGTCCTTAACATCGGATTTATTAACGTATAATATTCTCTACTAAAATATTTGAAACAACATGAAAGATCAGTAATAGAGTTTCATTATCAAGTAGTTAATTATAGGGGGAAAAGGCGTATTTCTGTATTTTCATATTTCTATGTAGTTCCACGGATTTTTACCCATAGTACGTAGAAATACGCTTTTTCCCCCCGTATGAAAAACTGAAAACGAAATATTTATCTTTTATTAATAAATATATTTATTTAAACGTCTTAGGAAATTGATAGAGTACGATTTTATTTTCTATAAGAATAATAATTTAATGTATTTGATAATGAATAAAATAAGTCATTTTTTATTATAAGAAAATATATTCAACAGTCAGAAACTATTTTATCAAAACAACTAAAAACAAAAACATCACTCAGATCTTACACAACGATTCATATACAATAGTAAACCGATAAAATAAAGCATGTTTATTATATATCGTAGATTTTCGGTTATGTTATGATTAAATATAAATTACGAGACATTTTTCTATATTCTATCAGATCAAATAAGTAGATTGTTTTTCTATATCGACCATCTCTCTCTCTCTCTCTCTCTATATATATATATATATATAATATAATCATATCTGAACATCAATAATTATATATTGTGTGATGAGACAAAAATAATAATTGTAAAGAATTTCATCTAAAACCATTAGACAAATTATGATAGAATGATTTTATGAATTTTCTCATCAAAATAATATTTTCTTTAGCTTTTACATTCCTCAAAAATTCTTTTTGTTAATTAATGTGATGGTTTGAAGAATATTTTCGAGCAATTTTTATATATAATTGTTAATATTGTCTTTATTATTAATTTAATTAAATAATATTCGTAGATTGTTTCTGTTTTTTTTTTTAAACTTTTTAATTGTAATAGAATAGAGATAGATAAAAGTGCTAAATTCTATTATTAGTTTTTCTTCTGGAAAAATAATATTTTATTTCTATGTTTATATATTTATCATAAATTCATATTGAAGATATAGAATCAATTCATACCTATATATAATACAGTAGAATATTAAATAATTTATCATCTTAAAAATTAATTACATGAAAATGATTCGACGTATATAATTAGACTAAGATCAGTCAATAAACCACGAAATTGTTCTACTCATTAAATAAATATAGAATAATAGAATTCATTTTATATATCAGATAATCAGCTAGAAAATGGGAAACATTTTTTTGTTTTCATTAATATATTTTATCAGGAAAAACATAAAATTTTTTAACATTTTAAACCGGTTCGAAATAAAAGCAAAAAATAGAGAATTATGTTTCCTATCTCCAAATATAATCTATAGATTTAGTTCAATAGTTGCATATCTATCATCAACTTAAACAATATAATTAGAATGATAAGAAAGTTCTTTTTTTTAAAATAGTTCGATCCATTGTTTGATTTAAAATAATTTACAATGTGAAAATGGATCGAATTCTATATAATCAACAGATAATATAACTCAAAACCGATCAGTAACAGTTCCTATTTACACGGTTAACTGCTGTAAGGTATCATTCTATTAGGATATATGTTGAAAAAATATTCTATAAACGAAAATATTTTAATTATTAAGATGAAAATATCTAAGATTCTTAAATTATTTAATAATAATATTTCAAATTTAGCTGAAAACTTCAATTATATATTTTATTTCAAATAATTGTTGTTATAATAGTGTCCTAAACAGTATTAGCTGGACAACAATAACGAACTTTGTAATCCTGGCACATTTTGTTTTTATAATTAATAACTTGTTGATTTAAACATAAAAATCCATCTTTGACAGTTATGCGAAATACGTCTCCAGTACTTGCTGGACTTCCATCAAATGAAGTTTGAGCCTAGAAAAATAATAAAAGTCTTGTTAGAATAATAGATAATATTTGAAATATTTAACATACTTCAATAGCAATTGGGAATAAACACATAAAATTAGGAAAAAATTTTTGAATATGATTTGTTATTTCAACATCACCTTGTGCCATATTCGGATCATTTGTATCAAACCAGGTTGTCCATTTATAACTACCTGTACAACTATTTTCAGTAAATGTATAAGGTTCAAATATACCTTGTTGAGATAAAACACCCGTCGATAACATAAAGAAGAATATTATTATTAGAAACATTTTCATTTATTTTTATAAATAAACGTCAATATTTTTTATGATAAAATCATCTTTATAGAACGAAAACAGACATTAAAATAGGGTATTAACTAAGCCTATGATCATCATCATTCAATATTTCAAATATCATAGAAATTTGATATCATATTGAATATAATCGCTTTTTCTTTATTATTCTTTTGCGTACTAATTTCAATATAAAGAATAGCGCACTAAGAAAATTAATCTTCAATTTAATCGTTGATATGTTAAAGTACATATATGTGATGTGGATATTTTTCATTTTTATATCGAAAAAAAAAAACTAAAGATATTACTTTAAGAAAAACAAAAAAAAAACACAAACGATTATTCAATTACAAATTTAAATTATTTAAGTATTTGAGAAAAAAAAAATCAATAGATTTAATAAAAAGAGATAACAATACATTAGTTTTTAGAAGAAAATTTCATCAGAATTTATTCTATCGCTTTGTCACATCTTTTTATTTCGACTTATGTTTATACGAAATATAATAATACTTTATAGAAAATATTCATTTGAATTACAAATAGAAATTTTAAAAAACCAGAAAAAAAACCGAAATCACATAAACAACAACATTCTCTTGAATAAAATCATTCGTTTAAGATATTTATAGAGTGAATGAAACATAATACTTTATATTTACTTTGTACTTTTTATTTTTTATTATCTTTTTATTTTTGAAATATAAAAACAACTAACGAGACAAACGTTCGAACTAATATTATCACTACTGTTTCAATTCATATTTGGATGACAAGAATGTATTAATAAAGACTTGAAAAATGCTAAAATAGTTCGTCCTCATAAGTCTTTCAAGTCGACTCAGAATCGTTGAAATTAATTTTCGAGTCATATTTGAAAAGATCTAGAAAATTTTTAAAAATAAAATTTCGATATTAAATTGTCCACATATAGGTTAAATGAACCGTAGAATATTTTTAAAGTTTCATCTGAAAAAAAATGTTCTTTTCTTGAGATATGCAATTTTTTAAAATTTAATTGCTTTTCAATGACATTTACGTAAATGAAAATCGACTTTATTTTACAATTCAATATTTCAACAGAAAAAAACTATTTTCGACTGAAAATTTTGGAATATTCTTTCTATACTTCATTAGACTTATCTATTGAAAATATTTTACGTAGAAACTCTGATTTTGGCTTCTTCAATAAATAGATAAAAAATCGATCGAAAAATCAGTGGAATAATGAGAACTTGACTCGAAATACCTATGGAACAAGTTATTTTTCTAGTTTATTTAGTTTCACCATTGTATCCTTGTTGAACTAATATGGGATAAAACGGCACATATCAGTATCGATGATTCGCTCGGAATATTTCGTTTAAATTAATGATTAACTATCGACTAATATCCATTTCAGAGTTAAATGACCGTGGATATTTTTTGAATAACTTTCGATAGGAACGAGATAGAGATCTGTGATTTTTACTGTTAGAAAGAGTAGATGAAGACGCATTAAATTATATATAGAAAGATTTTCTAACCACTTTCCGAAAGAATTAGTCAAACGTTTTCAAAGAATTGAGTTTTTCTCCGACGTTAAAAAAGTGATTTTTCTATCAAAATACTACAAAAATTTACATTTTTCGATTATTTTCTTGAAGCAAAAAATGAGGTGATAAATTTTGTTCCGACCCTAGGGAAAATCTTTGACGTTTCATTGCCAGATCTTTTCCAGATACAACCAGGATCTTGCAAGGATTCACTCTTTTACCCTGAGGAAACGACTAATTCCTGAAAGAAACGTTTAGCCGTGAAATTGAAGAATCCTGCCAGGATTTGAAACAAGATTTTCAATGATCCTGAAAAGATTACCATTGTCTTTTTAACCAAGAATAAGCCAGGAAACCCATAAATCCTGAAAGAAACGTGTAGCCGTGAAATTCAAGGAATCTGTCACGATTGGAAACAGGATTTTTCAAAGATTCTCTCATATTGGCTTCAAGATTTTTATAGGATTCTTTCAGGATTTTCACAGCTATTGTTAAAAAACTTAGAAATCGTTCAGGACACTATTTGATTCCATGATGTATTCCTTTAATTTTTCCTGAAGGAACCTGACAGAATCTATTATGACTCAGCGTGTAACACTTTGCTAGTATATACTTACTAGTGTAGAACTTACCAGTATCGTGACAGGATTGTACCAGGATCGTTGCAGGATAATCTAAACAGAACAGAAGAAAAGTGAACACATAGAGTTTTGAACTCTAGACCTTCCGTTTATATACCGATCAGCTTACCCGGCTGGATATGTCATGTTATTAGATATAGTTTCAACCTTCAATATCTTCATTTCTATCTTAAATCTTAACTTGTATTTTAATTTTTTTATCAACATTATTATTTCGAGAAAAAATTTAAAAAAAAAATTTCATTTTAAATATTCATTTCAATTGAAAAAAATCAACTATATCGTGTTTGACTTTAATTTGATGTAATAAATATTTTTTTCAACCTTGTTTAACAAATAAATGGAATGCACAACAGTTTTTGCTAAAAGATTTTAATTAAAAAAAAAAGAAATAATTTATTCAAAAATTTAGTACAATCAATCAACAGATGGGAATTTCCTACTTTACTAATTTTCCTAGTATTATTCAATATAATATAGGACGGATGATTAATTTTATATCGTGAATATCACATCAATTCCAATATAGAATATATATTCTGACAAGATTTCGAAAAAACTTTAAAAAATTTGTCATAATCTTGTTTAATTGCTTTTGCATAGATTTAAATCATGATCAGAATCAAAATCATAGTAGATTCATATGTATTCTCAGAATTTCATCACGGTTAGAATAAAAATGTAGTAAATCTGGAAAAATCATCGAATTTGTAGAGACCTTATTCAATTTTGATATTGAAATCCTGTTGTGATTTTTAGATGTACAGATCTTGAACTGATCCTAGGCAAGAGGCAGATAAAACCTTGATGAAATCTTTTCATGCATTCTTCCCACGATCCTGAACAGGATCAGTTATAAATCTTGGTAGGATCCTGAATATCGAATTCTGCATACACTTCAAACGCAAGCCTCTAAAGATCTTAATTAGATCCTTGTACTTTCATCTCAGGATTTTGATCGTACTTGCACTACTTTTTAAGGATCCAAAACACTTGTTCTTGAACAGATCCTTGTAGAATCCTGGAAAAACTTAGGAAAGATCAACATAACAAAAAGAAATTGAGATCAGGATAGGATCTTGAACAGATCTTGAGTAAAACCTGACTAAATCTTGACCGAAACCTTTCTATAATTCTTGTCAGAATCCTGAAAAGAAGCGAGAGCAAATCCTGGTAGAATCCTGAATTCTCAGTTCACAAAAAGATCTGAGCAGAAACTTGAGGATATCCTGAATCCATCTTGGAAGAAATCATTACATTTATGACATTGGAGGTATTATTCATAAATGGACAGCGCTAAGTAGCGTGAACAGTGAATTCCAAAGCTCCTAAGGGAATCCTTATGATTTCCTGTCAAGATCGTGATTAGGATTGGTATCGTCTTGCAAGCTATGGAAATGTTCATTATTGAACAGTTTCAGAAAGGATCCTGATCGAAACTTGGCAGAATTAGTCAGTTTATGATTATGACTGATCTTGTTATTTTCTTGCCAAGATCCTCGTCAGGATATACTTCAAAATCCTGACAGAATACTGAGATGAAGATTTAGTTTAAATCCTGGTGGAAACGTATTAAAATCTTGCCAGAATCCTCTTGGATAAATCTGTCAGGATCCTTAGTCGGATCCTGCTTAACCTTAAAGAATCCTGGCAACAGGAATTGTTAGGATTTGAGACAGAATCCTGAATGAAACTTGCCAAGATCCTTGATATTCAGGATCCTGAAAGATCCTTCCAGGCTTTCTCAAGGAATGAACAGAATTGAGACTAGGGGATGATTTGAATATCATAGTGGTAATAGTTAGGAACATAATCTTGATATAGTTTTGTAGCCCTTCCTTTTGACGATTCAAGCGCACTCCTGAAAATCAATAAATTAATATCGTGATCATGAGAAAAGCATGCTGTTTTTCTTGAATTTTTATGTGAAATCTATAGGAGAGTAGTTAGAAACTCTTTCTACAGTGTGGGTTAAAAGTCTAGCACCACTTTTTTGTTTTGAGTCGTGTATGAAAACTGGGTGACGGACATTTCGCACCAAGTCATTCCGAACACCGGACATGTGTCCGGGTGTTCGGAAATGGCTTTCTGCCGTAATAAATATTAGACGGGAGTTCGTAATCCTTTTTGAACAGGAGATCGTAATCGAAAACACAGGGAGAACGGAAAGGCGTTACTGAAAATTCGGAATGGAATGATCATTACTATATGCGGAGTAATGTTTAAGAATTGGGACGAAAAATACGGGATGTTCATGATCCAATTTACCAGGAAATCGTAACTGATTTATTCTGATATTCGCAACGACCATAAAGACTTTTCTTTCTTTTTTTTTTTATAAAATCAAGAATGATTCATACAATATCTTCGTAATTATATAAACAACATCTACCTTTCTCTGTCTCTACACATAACGCTATAATAACTGTACAAGATGTTTGTGACTTTTGTGCTTTAACCTATTCATAATGTTGATAATTGATAGCACTAATCTCTGGGGAAATGAAATACTATGTAATTAAAAGTCTCTACGTTCAAAAATTATTGGCTAGACGAGTGGGAGTACGAGAGTGTAGGTGAGGGTTGAGGGTGACGTCTTCTATTTACTGATCCTCACCCACGCTCACACTCCACATCCTCATCCGTCGTTTGTGTACTATCTTAGAATAAAAACTAGAAAATGATTTAACATATCTTAAAAAACAGCAAACATGAACACAGTTTCCAACATCCTGTTTTTATTGTTACGATCTTCCAATATTTTCATGCCAAACTCCTGTCAAATTTCACTTTTATTTCTCTAAAAATCAATATTCGTTGTTCGTTACGATCTTCTGAAGAATTTTCATTACGAACACCCTGATCTTTTTTATTTTTGATTGATTTTTGTCATTCCAAACTCCCGTCCACTTAATTCCGAACACCCTGTCTTTTTTCTTATGTCCGGAGATCGTAACGAACATATGCTACTGGAGATCGTAATGAAAAGTTGGTGCGAAATGTCCTTTTCCCTGAAAACTGCATAAGATTAATTTAATCCAATTATATGTTTGGATAGCAGAGATCGAGTACTATATATATATACACCTGTTCGATTCGAAAAACTCTTGAATATGAAATAAAATAAGAAAAACAAACTTCAGTACTAAGAAAAAAATGACAAAAAAAACTACAAATTGGTAATGAAAATGTTTGAAAGGCTTTTTGCTGTGCAATAGGAATTTCTTTATACGGCTTTCGTAGAGTTTTTGACGATGCATCTTTTGAAAAAAAATCAAGATACTATCATTTTCTTAAGCCGAGATACATGCAAAATATAACAGCCTTCCAAACATTTTTATTATGTTAAATACGGTGGGAAGTACCACTATCATGGATTTTTTTTCATTTTGAGTATAAGAAGAAACTATCAAAAGAAGTCAATAGGGTTTGTTCTTACAGACTTTGTAAATCTTTTCACGGCGCATCTTTNAGTTCTGAAAAGGACGGGGGCGCATAAGTGGGTGTGGGTGTGGGTGTGGGTGTGGGTGTGGGTGTGGGTGTGGGTGTGGGTGTGGGTGTGGGTGTGGATGTGGATGTGGGTGTGGATGTGGATGTGGGTATGGGAGTGGGTGTGGGTGTGACCATTTCTCCTATTTAAATCATACACCCACACCCACACCCACACCCACACTCACAGCCACACCCACACCCACACCCTCTTATGCGCCCCCGTCCTTTTCAGAACTTGTGATGAATCTCACAGTTATGTTTGAGAAGGAACACTTTCGATAACCTCTAAGAACTTCCAGACATTGAAAAATTTTTACAAGATTACATAAAACATTATTTGATTTTACGAATTCTCGAAACTGTTTTTACTTCGAATTTCTAGGCAGATAAAGAGATGGGTCATTCATTGTTTAGTTAGATAGGTAGATAGAAAGAGAAAAATATTTCAACAAGTTTTTAATTTTTTCATGTTATTCTGTGTAACTCAAACCAGTCTTGCATGCACTTATTATTGATTCTACAAATAATAGATTTGGTGAACGAAAATACTCATTCTCAAATTTATTTTCTTCGAACTGTGTATTGTAGACAAAAAAAATTGATTTTGTCTCTGACACACTTTTTTTAATCCTTTAAACTGCATCTATTACGGAGTTTTTCTTTGAAGCCAACTTATCATTTTATTGACTCCTTTTGTGTTTATGTTTTCTTATGAATCATGAGTATTGATGTCATATCAACCGAATGTTTCTTTCTTCGTATTTTCGCAACAAACACTTCGAATAAAATCAGAAACAAATGAATACAAAACAAATTCTCCACTGGAGCAAGTCAGAGAAAAAATATGTCTATCTCATTAAAATTTAACAATCAACTAAAATCTGCTGTCGATGTATTTGTTTCTTCACCGGTTTCCAATATCCTTTTGCGGTAGTGTGTATGCATCTGTATGAGGTCTATCATGTTCGTGTTTGAAATACCCAAACCTCGTGTTCCGAGCGGACTCTAATACAACATAGAACTGCTGTAGTTTTCCAATGGATGAGTCATTTCAAACAAAGTGCTGTAGTCGAACAGAAATGCTTGACCCAACAACTATCACAATTGAACCCATAAGAAAAAGGTATCAGCCATTTGATTAGCTGGTATGAATAATGCCATTGTTTTGAATTCTCTCTCTTATGATTGATCAATTGTTATCGGTATTTGTTGTTTGACCGATTCACTTCACGTTCTTCCATCAACATCGTATCTTAATTAAGGAAAAAAAGACAGAGGTCGTTGAAAGAGAATACTCTGTCTGAGTATCGATCATGAATAGTCTATTACACTTGATGATAGTGACGACATTGAGTATGATGATGACATTTCTGTTATATTGCATTTGACAAGAAACAAGAGCAAATGATTTCTATTTCCAACAAATCTTTGTCGATCCCATACGTGATTATCTTCTCTAGACACATTGCCAATTGACCAATCAGAAAGATTTATTTGAAAAGCAGACAAGAACGATCTTTTATTAATAATTGTTTTCTTTGATAAAAGTCAAGCGAGTGTATTTGATATCGTTGTCAATATTCTTGTTCAGCCGTCGTTCATGCTCTTTTCGTTGCTTCGCTCTTTATTCGGCTGCCGTTTCCTTAGTTCGTCTTTATTCTTCATCGTTCATTCTCTTCATCTGGTTGCTTTTTTTCGCTTGTGTTATTTCGTTCTCTACTTTCGTTGCTCATCCGTCTTCGTATTTATCGCATCCACTCCCGCTCTAAAATGATCGTATTTTATACTTGACTATAACATAGTTGATGATGCAAAGAAGCCAATGAAGATAGATGCCTTTTCTAGCAAAGCACTTCAATTTAGTTCATCAGCTTGAATAATAGTGAAGCAATCTTCGTCTTGTTAGAATTCACTGCCACCATATATTAAAAGCAAATAAGTATACAATGTGATTGACAATAAATTTCTATTACTATTTGTACGAGCAAGCTGTAATACCATTCGATTCGAGTGAACGAGAAAGGTCAAAAAGAAGCCCAAATGCATATTTTCAGTCATGTTAATATTGTTGATGAATACACGTCGAATTACTCGTCAAGTGACACATGAATACCAAATTGTAAACGGAAGAAGGCTTGATGCGAATACAACATGTCACTCATGATTCTATCTCAATTTGATTTAAGATTCATCAATCATTTCAGCAATTTTTTTCGATCGGTCACCTCAGGGATTATGGATGTAGCTGATAACGAATGGTTATTAAATCTCGTATGGAGCTAGTTTTGCCTTCTGCGAATTAACAGACTCGTATTGTATCCAGCAAACAGGCTAATCTGCCAAAGGATTGATTTCTGTTCCTAATCAATCTCTCGACACGGTTTTATTGATCAATATTCAGTTTTACAGATTGCAATAGTGCATACTGTGTTAAATATGTACATAGGTTGAATTAGAAATGCGATGAGTGTTGGTTATTCTTTGGATTGCGTTCGCACTGTTTATTCCCATATATTTTTTGTTCAAAAGTATCGTGAGACAAAAAACGACCTTATTGCCTTTTATCCTTTCGTTTTATACTACGTAGTAATACAAGTAATATACGCACTGTAATTATGGCTTTTTCTTCCATAAAGGTAAGTGAGAGCAATGCTATTACTTTGGTCTAAAGTTCATCTTTTATGGTTTTTTTCTTTCCTTCTTATGTCTATATATATATATATCGATGTTTACTATTGCACAATTAGAAAGTGAGAGAAAAAAGAGATTTTATTCACGAGGGGAAGCAAGACAAGGAAGATTTGTTCTGGTTTTTTCCTGTTATTATGATCGCAATTGATTTTCTTTTTCTTTTTTTTTTTGTTTCACTCGTAATACTTGCGGCCCATCCCTCATAAAAAGAGAGAAACTCAGTCTCTCTCTTTTTCATAATATGAAAAGAATAAGAGAAGAAATGATGTATATATAAGAATCGTGCACAACACCTTATTTGATTCACATCGTCAGTGTATTATCGCTGACTCAATACACACCTGTTAAGAAAGTAGCAATAAAATCTTATATTGTTGATAGAATCAGTGTAAGATGTTTCTTGTTTAGTAAAATTTATGTTTCTATGTGTATTGGAAAATGACACGTAGCATGTGTGGAAAAGTTTACTAGGTTATGTTACTGGAATTTACTGTATTTAAATGACGTTATGTATTGATTGAGAAAAAAGTCGAAGGTACTTTTTATACTTTAGAGAATGCAGGCACATAGGGCGTCAAATCAGCCCATTCTTAAATGGTTATAAATCATGTATGCTACGCTGTAGAACTTTATGCTGAGTCGTTCGGTAATAGTTCCAAATTGCTTCGATAATGTCTAGGGCAGTACTAACCCAAGATACTACCCATAGCTTATCATCGTCGAAGTCCTGAGATATCTTTCCACGACGTTATTACTTTCATTTCCGAACAGTGTCATCTGAAAGAGCATTCAATTCTGCATCGATTCCTATAACAAAAAAAGCCGATCGGTGTCTTTTCTTCGTTACTTCGTTGGCGGTCCATGGTAGGTTAGCTGAAAAGTCGGTTCTGGTAGTTGTCTTATCGACCGATAGAGATGTACATAATTTTGGACATGTAAATCTTCATATGCCAGTCGATAGCCTTTTTCACAAGCTACAAAACAGTATATTTTTCAAACTCCGAAAACACTGGTCACGTGAGGAATCCCGAGCACACTATCCGCGAGACACGATTTTGTGCATCTTTGATCGGTATTTAGCTGGTTTGCGCCAGAAGAGTACAAGTTGAGTCAAAACTAATACCATATTTGGAATCTCAATTATTCCTTTCTTCTTCTTACTACACTTTTTGCTTATGTTACCTCTTACAATTGCAGCAGTTGCATTTCTTGGTTGCTGTTGACGTGCTACCGCAGCACGAGTAACCGCTACCCTTCTTTAATTAGCAATGAATAAAACACGTGAGAATGAATTCTAAAATAGAGAATTTGAATAAGAGTGCTTTTCCAAAAAGTCAATGTAAGAAAAAGCAGGCAGAGCGAGGAACTTATATTTGCGCACGGACAAGCGAACAAACTAACGGCATATTCTCTCTCTCTTTACCTAGGGGAACGAATACACTGACTACAATGCACATATATTCTGATTAGGCCGACACGAAATAAAGGAAATAGATAATAGATGACGAAAGGAAAAGTAATCATCTCGTTCGTGCCTTAAGAAAAATATTCGAGGGTATCGAACGATGATGCAGTGTGGGTCAAAATGCAAGAAGGTTAAAGAAGAAAACAAAACAAAAGAAAGATATGCGTTTATGGCGACGTAGTCTTGTAAAAGTACTTTTACAATTCGATAACGTACCAATCGAAGCATAACTGATTCATTAATCTCATCTACTGTGCACGTTGTCAAAATTCCAATGGAACTTGGGCAATAAAATACCTAGCAAAATTTAGTATTGTCGTAATTCCGAAAGAATTTGGATAATAAAATACCCAGCGAAAATTGTTATTGTCATAAGTTCGGAAGAATTTAGATAATAATGGAAATTCGACAATATTAGCGAAATTCCTATTGTCGGATTTCCATAAATTTGTCCGTGGAAATCTGATAATGAGGGTATCTTCATTGCGCTCAATTTATTTTTCAGTAAATAAGTGCAAGTAAAGACATAAATATACAGAGTGATAGAGAATTCCGAACGCTGTCAGAATATGGGATTACTTTTGTAAAAGTATATCTGTATAAGGAAAATATTTTTAAACAAATCCCCTAAAAACATCTATTTTCAAGGCGACACCATAGTAAAATACACAGTTCAGTTTCTCAAAATTAAAAAATTTCGCTGATTTTTTTCTTCCAAATGGTACAATAAAATTCTAAATCGTTCATATCTAGAAGCATGACTATTCTTCCAAATGATATAAAGTAAAATCAACGAGTCCTCTAAACACTGGCATCAGCTGACAAGCTCAGAGAAATAGTTAGCTGAAACATCAACTCATTTTCTTTCAAGCATAAATGCTGCAGAGCTGCAAGTGCGGACAGGAGTTGGCCGTGATGTTGCCTTCCATACTATAAGCTTCAGACTTTGGTATATCTATTGCTTATTCTAAGAATCTACAGAATAATTGTTTGTCTATACATCCGATTTCAAGCTGAGTTGGTTGTGAACGTCACTATTGCATAAGCAAATTGTGGTGTATTCATTCGAATTCAACCCTCTACCGACAAGATAATAGTAGTAAGTTTAGTGTCTGAGATACTCACGCCATGAATACTTTCCAACATAAATCATAATTGCGAATTTGTCGTTCACAAGTGTGAAGTGTATGTAACGCTAGTATCATTAAAGTAATTATGTTATTCTGACTTCTTCTTCCTGTGCACCTGATATCAGCATTGAATAGTTTTCTTTCTTGCGTTTCATCAGTTCTGATTGATTGACGATCGTCATTGTTCTCAGGTGAACAGACAATTGCAACCAAACAAATTGGCATATAACCATCATCTGAATCAATCAAAATTCGATATACGCAATTGTACTCTGTCGCTACCGTCTCCGTCAGTATCTACTTAAGAGAATGGTGGCTTAGCTGTTGAATACGTGGACAACGGTTCATCCTTAACTGGTACTATGCGCATATGAACTTTGAATTTCTTCTGCCTTCATTGATGATCTCGACGTATATGACAAGGCTTTCTTCTCATCTAATAAGCGTTGCAAAAAGATGAACTATTTTCCCTCTCGATTATAGTACTTACAAAGTGTATCCTTCACCCACTTATATTCGTGCTACTGTCCAATAAGATCGTCGTGCACTGTGACATGCCTCTCTTGTTTTCTGTTCTGTTTCGGCGAAATCTAGGGGAAAACAACTGATCTAGGATTCTGATGACTCTGATGACTTCATCGACTCACTTGATTTTGATGACTTAAATGATCTGAAATACTCAAGATCATTATGAATTCTTTTTTAGTAGCTAGCTTTTCATGTTGTTGCTGTTTAACAATTTGATAAGTGCCATCCAAAAATAGCGAGAACACCATTCTATTTGTGACTATTAGTGTCTAACAGCTTCCATGATATGTTTTGAGCAGACTGAGAACATGAAGGTTTCAGCTCTTATGTGATTGTATTCATAGAAGTACATGAAGATAGCACAAGAACAAAACGACCTAAGAATACAGATACATGAGAAAAAGACAAAACAAACGAAAAACAACAAGAACACGAAAAACATCTTGTGGACGGGTGAGGATTGGTGAGTAGGTGACAGTGGGTGGGCGTGGGTGAAGAGTGACGGTGAAGGTGAG
The DNA here is from genome assembly GCA_905329745.1 of Rotaria sp. Silwood2. Taxonomy (NCBI): domain Eukaryota; kingdom Metazoa; phylum Rotifera; class Eurotatoria; order Philodinida; family Philodinidae; genus Rotaria; species Rotaria sp. Silwood2. The sequence goes on from CAJNSZ010000481.1 coordinate 59,748, forward strand.
TTGTGGAGAGAAGACGATAACCCTGATTCACCCACCCACCCTCACCCTCAACCACCCCCACCCCGACCTTCACCCACCTACTCATACCCATCCGCCCACTCTCACCAACCCATCCAGCCTCACCCTCACCACCACCCGCCACTCACACCCACACTCTAAATGTTTGATTAATCATTCTTGGTAGAAAAGGAAAGAAAGTGACACAAAACTAAAGACAAATGTTTGAAGATTTGTGGAGAATTAAACTTGTTTATTTGTGAGTAAAGAATCATTTATAAGACTATCTTTAGATTTAGATAATGATAAATTCAAATTTAGTTTGTTTTCTCTGATGAAATAGGTTTACAGATTCATACTTTTTATTTTTGTTCAAATTAGAAAATCCGAAAAGATACATCAACAAATTTTTTATTTATTCTTAATATGATGAAATAAATTCTGAATTTTTATCATCATTTTAACAAGTGGAACATAATAAATAGGTGATACTTACATTCGCTTTCTCTCTCTATAACTCCAAAAATACAAATTATTCTGTTTTATTCTGTTTATCTATATTTGACAATTAACAGAGGTCGGCCCAAAAGTAAGGTAAGATCGAATTATTTTCATTTCTTTCTTAATAGTGCGATAGTTAGATTTCATATTTGGACCACATATAAAATATGATAACACTCAGAGAAACAGCTTGTCAACGGCCTTTGCCTTCAAGAGTGTGTTGAAAAACGTGCAAATATCTCTCGTTCACTCCAATATGACTGTCACAAAAGTCCGTTATTTTTTATGAAAATCAACTCATTTTTTTTCGTACTACCCCGTTTTTGACTAGTTTTCTATACAACAAGCGTAAAGCGACATAAGAGTAAATTGAATTCAAATCATTCTGTACATTTTGATGCAAATAAATAAAAAAATAGAAACAAAATTCGATAAGAAAACTATGAAGTTTTTGCAATAATCATATGAGAGTACAAAAGAAACATTCGCGAGTTTTTCAACAAACTCTTAAGGACAACGAGTGATGATAGGTCGCTTTTCTGAGTATTATCATATAGTATATGTGGTCCAAATATGAGATCTAACTATCCCTCACGAACAAAAAAAGGTTTCTTTTTCAATTGTTTCGTTTTCCTTCATTATGTGTTATTATACCTCTATTTACATATCTACTTATAAGTTATAGAGTAAACTGTACATGTACATATCCATTCCATTTTACTTGCTAGTTGTTTTAGATTTGTTCGAAATAGATAAAAATGTCTGATTTTCGTGATACTCACGAGGGAACATCTCCATGAGAATATCTCGGTAACAGTATCTTCTTTCTAGCTCAAACGTTGGAAAATTTCTAGTGTCCATAACACCTATCTAAAGACAAACTTTCACCTCGAAATACGACTATTCAGATTGTCAGCAAATTCTATATCTTTAGCTCGAAAATCGAGTAAAATGTCCATAAGTCAACAAGAGAATATCGGAAAACCAAATCAAAACAGACTTTTTCACTACTCAACAAGACCGATCAAATGGCAATAGTCTCAATCGAAAAGTGATTGGATATTGGGGATGTTCCCTTGTCAGTATCACGAAAATCAGACATTTTTTATCTGTTTCGAACAAATCTAACACAACAAGCAAGTAAAATTGAAGGGATATGTACATGTACATGTACAATTTACTCTATAACTTATAAGCAGATATGTAAATAGAGGTATAATAACATATAATGGAGGAAAACGAAACAATTGAAAAAGAAACCGTTTTTGTCCGTGAGAGTATCGAACTATTAAGAAAAAAATGAAAAGAACTCGGTATTACTTTACTTTTGGGTCACTCTGTATACCTTTCACACAACTTTTATTCTGTAATGACAAAATAAAACATATTGATAGTGGAATCAAAATTAGTCTTGTTCGCAAGGTTGAAAAACAAAGATCAAATAAAATTGTTTTTATTCTCAAATTAAAAGAATATACATGAAAATTTTCAGCACAAATATAGAACTCCAATCGTTCTATTCTGCCACAGATTGGCAATAGAAAAAAAGAATGTGAAAAGAAGTCAGAAGAAGCGAATGTAAATATTAAGTATTTATTATGCATCATCTGTGCGATATCGGTTTCAATAAAAAAAAACAGTTACTAGGTGTGATAAACGAATTGATGATGAAAACTATTTTGTATAAAATATACATAGGAACGAAAAAAGCTACCCAACTTGTGTTTTACATGTCGGTTGCTGATCAAACATCTATGATGCAAATGTTCAAAATGTATTCTTTAGTTATTTATTTGATGTATGCCAAAGGTTTGTTTATTTCTTTCTTCGAACTTTTATTTATCATTATTATAAATGTAAAATAGGACAAATGCGAGAACCATCTGAATATCCTTGTGTTAACACTAATTTTACTGTGACATTTACACTCTCTGACTCTTCTCATTCGGCATGGAAATCTTCATCAAATTGTTCTCTCTCTCAGTGCAGCACCAATAACAATAGTTGTCGCTTATCAATGACACCATGTTTTGATTATCATACAATTAATAATATTAGTTATTGTGCACCTGCTAGTCTTTGTTCCATCTTAGAAACTTGTGATAATATTACACATACATGTTCATCAAGTGCATCTGTATGTGTTGTTAATTCATGTTGTGTAACAAAGACAATATGTTTACCATTATCATGGACTACGTTGTGTACATCAGAAAGTCTGTTTTTTGTCATAAAGAGTTTTTCTATTCAAACTAAAAGATTGTAGCAAGTATGACATCAATGACCAACAATCAGGTGACACAGTCAAACGTCGAATTTTCAACATCAGCAGTAATGACACAAACATCAACAGGTATAAAACGGCGCATTTTTATTGTTTGTATCTTCTACTAGATAGAAATGTGGAAATATTTATACTTTTCAATGTTTACGACTCTTCCTTGGTCGTGCCCGTAAAATATATCTTCTGTTGTGTCCTTGAAAATTTCATTTGATCATGACATTTGATGACTTCTTAAGCTTCATATTACCACCTGGGATCCGTATGGAACCCAGTCAATTTGTTTTTTAATTTTATATCTGTTCGACATCAGATGGAGCCTCGGTCTTTTAGATATCCACTAGCAAAGGATACTAGATTATGCTCAGCAAATCGATAAATCATTTTCAGATGATGTTGAAGGAATACAGTGGCTAGAAGCAAACGCAAGAGTTGATTTTGCGATATATGTTTTGAAATGTCACGTGTAAAGGAAAATAATAAAATAATGAAAAAGATTGGGTAAATATAAATCGAGTCATTTGGTTTTCTGCTTTTTCTTTTTGCAGTAAAATCTGCGTTACATTCCCTATAGATCTATTAAACTGATAATAATTCTATACATTGTTGCTGTTTTTTTTTATCCTGGAGTCCATGTGGATCCCAGATGAAGACAAGGCCACTATTTCACAGATGATGCTATGAAGGTTATTGAACTTATTAAGAAAAGTTACATGAGCACGTTGAGAAAGTCGATTTTAGGGTCGACATTAATATATACTTCTTTTTTACATCAATCAATTCCTCATATCAAACTGAGGTTATGAAAAAATTCTTAGGCTCCTGCGATTTGATTTGACGTAGTTATAGGCATCGAAACATGAAGGAATCTGAGAAACCGAAGAAAAAGTCATCTCTATTGTTTCACTTATATCTTCGTGATTTGTCATCTATTTCGTTTGAGCGACATCTGATTCGAAAGAGCTCATAAAACTGAACAAAAACCCTTTTGGATGTTTCCACACAGCTGCATCCGCTTTTTACAGGACTTTTTTCGGCTAGATTTAAGTATGCTATGGTGTGGCCCAGAATAAATGGCACCCTCAGTATTTTCTCTGTAACTCTTTTTCTTTTTAACCAAAAGGCTTAACCCTAGGGAAAATTTTTGATGGTTCTGTTCCAGATCTTTGACAGATCCGTCAAGAGTCCTGCAAGGATTCGCTGTCTTTTCCTGAGGAAACGATAAAATCCGGAAGAAAGCGTGTAGCCACGAAGTGTTCAAGATTTTCACAGGATTCAAATAAGATCTTAGAAGAAACCTGCCAGGATTTTAATGATTCCTATTGAAAAAATTCTGGTTATATGTTCCAGGACCTTAGTAGATTTCCTCTACGATATTATCGTATTTCTTGACAAGATCTTGGCAGGATTATCTAAATAGAACAGAAAAGAAATGAACACATAGAGTATTATCTCTGGATCTTCAGTTTACATACCGATCAGCTTACCCGACTGGATGTGCCATGTTATTAGATACAGTTTCAATCTTCAATATCTTCATTTCTATCTTAAATCTTAAATTGTATTTGAATTTTTTGTTATCAACATAATTATTTTGAGAAAAAAATGCACAACAAAATATTTCATTTTAAATATTCATTCTAGTTGAAAAAATTATACTATATGGTGTTTGACTTTAATTTGATTTAACAAATATTTTTTCGACCTTTTCTACAAATAGATGAAACGCACAACAGTTTTTACCGAAAGATTTTACTTCACAAAAAAAAAATAATTTATTTAAAAAAAATAGTACAATCAATCAACAGATGTGAATTCCCTAATTTAGTAATTTTCCTAGTATTATTCAATATAATATTGGACAGATCATTTATTTTATATCGTGAATATCAGATCAATTTCAATATAGAGTATATATTTTGAAAAGATTTCGAAAAGAAGCTTCTAAAAAGTTGTCATAATCTGTTTATTTGCTGCTTACGCGCAGATTTAAATTATGATCAGAATACAAATCATACTAGATTCCTATGAATTCTCACAATTCCATTACGATCAAAATAAAAACGTAATAAATCTTGAAAAATCATCCAATTTATAGAGACTTTATTCAATTTTAATATTGAAACCCTGTTGTGATTTTTAGATGTACATATTTTGGACCGATCCTGAACAACGAAACAGATAAAACCTTAATGAAACCTTTTCATGCATTCCTGTCAGGATCTTGAACAGAATCGGTTATAAATCTTGGTAGGATCCGAAATATCAAATTCTGATTACACTCTAAACCCAAGCCTGCAAAGGTCCTAACTAGATCCTTGTATGTTCTCCTGAGGATCTTGGTCATACTTGCACTATTTTGTAAGGATTCAAAACGCTTGATCTTGAACAGATCCCTGTAGGATCCTGGAAAAATCTAGGAAAGATCAACATAACAAGAATAAATCGAAGTCCAGACAGTATCCTAGACAGATCTTGAGTAAAACCTGACTAAATCTTGACTGAAACCTTTCTATGATTCTTGTCCAGATTCTGAAAAGAACTGAAAGTAAATCTTGGTAGGATCCTGAATTCTCAGTTCACAAAAAGATCTTAGCAGGAACTTGCAGAAATCCTGAGTCAATCTTAGGAGGAATCATTACATTTATGACACTTGAAGTATTCTTCAGGAATGAACAGCACTAAATAATGTGAACAGTAACCTGCAAAGATCCTAACTGAATCCTTATAATTTCTAGTCAAGATCATGATTAGGATTGGTATCATCTTGCAAGCTATGGAAATGTTCATTCTTGAACAGTTCAGAGCAGGATCCTGATGGAAACTTGGGAGAATTAATCAGTTTCAGATTTTGACTGATCTTGTCATTTTCTTGCCAAGATCCTCGCCGGATGTACTTCTAAATCCTCGCAGGATCCTGAGATGAAGATTTCGTCGAAATCCTGGTGGAAATCTATTAAAACCTTGCCAGAATCCGGTTTGATAATCCTCAGTAGGATCGCGAATGAATCCTGGAAGGATCCTGAATTTTCTGTTCAGAAAAATATCTGAGCAGGATCCTGAACAAATCCTTAACAGGATCTTGCTTAACCTTAAGAAACTCTGGCAACAGGAATTGTTAGGATTTGAGACAGGATCCTGAATAAAACTTGCCAAGATCCTTGAGATTCGGGATCCTGAAAGATGCTTCCAGGCTTTTTCAAGGAATGAACAGGAATGAGACTAGGGAATTGTCTCAATGAAAAGATGCGCCGTGAAATTCTCTACAAAGTGGCATATTCCATTCTGGCTAAACAACTTCCATCATTTTTTAAAATGAATTAGATTTGCTGGGGAAAAATGATCAGCACTTTCAAAATATAACTATTTTTGACTTTTCTTCTAATGTCATCCTATTCACTGTTTCTCGGTGACTTTTGTTCATATTTCATTTCAGTTGATAAGCAGCCTTGAATCATTGAGGCTCCAGAACTACCTACACTTCTCTCCTTGAACTAGATCAGTAAAAGTTAAAATTAAAATGAAATATGAACAAAAGTCACTGAGGAACAACGAATAGGATAACATTAGAAAAAAGTCAAAAATAGTTATATTTTGAAAGTGCTGATCATTTTTCCCAAGCAAATCTAATGCATTTTAAAAAATGATGGAAGTTATTTAGCCAGAATGGAATATGTCACTTTGTAGAGTATTTCACGGCGCATCCTTTCATTAAAAAAAATTAAGCCTTCTGGTTAAAAAGAAAAAGAGTTAGAGAGAAAATACTGAGGGTGCCATTTATTCTGGGCCATTCGATAGTTTCGTAGTGCTCGTCGAGTTATGTAGGAATTGATATTTTGTTTTAATTTCAATTACGCGTTAACTCCAGGAGAACAGGCTCAAAATCGATTTTCTCGAAATATCGTCCACAGAATATATCTGTTTTATTCTTCGTAAACGTTCTTCCTAAATTTTAATTTAACTATTGAATAGAACATAAAAATTTGTGTCTGTAAAATAATTTTCAGAACTATATCTCTAGAACTCATTGTTTGAGAGCGTTGACAAATTTGGACAAAATGGCACTTTATGTTGAAAATTACACTGCTTATAAAATGCATATATTAAGCTAACGCCCTAACATATTAAAATCGAAATAAAGTTTATACTATTGTTATTCAAACAAAAGGTGTCAGGTTTCTCGAAAGCATTCTTTTCTCTAGATATATTGATCCCAAGGATCAAAAGATCACAAAATAGTCCATTTTGGATCCCAATTTTCTAAACAACTACAAGTCAAAATTTCTTGAAAGATTTGTTTTGAACACTTCTCAATGAGCGCTAGTAGTGATTATGTGAGATCGAATTGTTCTAAGTTTAGCTAAAATTAGGGCCAAATTCCTACCGTATGACATACCTCATTGTAGAAAAGTAGAGGTTAACAATTTATGATGGGCTAATTTTAATGCTGAACACAAACATAATATCTATTGTCAATAATACAGTCCAAAGCTATTGAGAAATCGGAAAAAAAGAGGAAAAAAGCTAAATAGTTTTTGGTAGTTCTTTAAGTGTTTTCAATTTTTTTTGCGATCGCTCTGAAGTAAATTACATACGTAATATTCACTTTTCTTTTCGGATAGCAGGGAGCGATGGTGAAATCACCGCGTGAAAACTCGAATTTAATTCGTTGTTTGATGAATTGTTTAATAGACTTTCTGTTCACCAATCGTCGTTATTCTGCAGTGTAGCATGTTTGACATGCAAATGATTTCTTAAGGATGAATTTTTCGACGAAAACAAAACGTCTCCAAAACATTTGAAATAAACCCCTTAAAGAATAGAAGCCCAGTCCCAAAATTAGAATTTTTCGACAAAAATAGAGGTTCACTTTGTTCAAAATGGGCACAAATCAATGAAAAATGAAAGAAGATACATATTTCTCTTAAATAACGAAAAAACTGGCCTCAATACATGCCTACATCCAAAGTTATAGCTTGCAGAATATAGACACCCTCCATAAGCTTCTATTCTGCGGAGGGTTTACACAATAGTCGACTCAGTTTTTGATGCTGATTCAGAATATCATATTCATTTTGATCAAATCGTAATTTTTCTAACCGAAATCTGCTAAATACTAGTCAATAAGGCACAAATTCATGACTGGAAAATAATCTTCGTTCGTCTTTTTCGGCATTTTCTGAAGTTTTCGCAGCATCTTTATAAGAGCTTTATAGAACACAAAATTCTCTACAGGATGCACTATATTAAAGTTGTGTCCCGATTAGTTGTCATATTGAAAAACGGCTTACAATCAAAAGAAAGTCGGTTTAAAAAAACCGCAGTTTTTTAGATAAAGCTAATTTTTTATACCGAAACTGGACATTTCGAGAAACTTGAAAAAACGTTTTTTGTTCAGCTTTATGAGCTCTTTCGAATGAAACGTTGCCCAAACAAAAAACGGATGAAAATGATGGAGATATAAGTGAAACAATGAAGATCACTTTTTTTTCGGTTTCTCATCGCCCTTCATGTTTCAACATCTTTAACTCCGTCAAATCAAATCGCATGAGTCTAAAACTTTTTTCGTAAATCCAGTTTGATGTGAGGAATTGATTGATGTAAAAAAGAAGAATATGTTAATTTCGACTATAAAATGATCTTGTCGACGCATGCTCGACCACCTGGCAAAACCTCTCTTAACAATTATCTATTTATGAATTTATTTTTTTATTTAGGATCATGCCAATTTTCATTCACACCTATGGTTACATATGCAGTGAACGCAGGTCCCGTAGGAATCGCTACTGGTGATTTTAATGACGATAATCAAACAGATGTTGTTGTTACTAACTTTAACAATGAAACAATTAGTGTGCTTCTTAGTTATGGTAATGGAAGTTTTACAGAGCAAAAAACATTTTCGACTGGAAGATATCCAAACTCAGTTGTTGTGGCTGATTTTAATAACGATAATCGATTAGATATCGTCGTTGCTAACTGGGGTGATAGCACTATTAGCATCCTTCTAGGTTATGGTAATGGATCTTTTGCAACACAAACTGTCTTATTCGCTAACTCAAATCCGTATTGGGTTGCTGTTGGTGAATTTAATAACGATAATCTCCCTGATCTCGTTGTTATTAATGAATTCAGTAACAATACAGGCGTGTATCTTGGTGATGGTAATGGAAGTTTTACAGTACGAACAACATTTCTCACCGGATATGAACCATTAGGAGCTGTTGTCAGTGATTTTAATGGCGATAATCGATCAGATATCGCGGTTGCTAACTCGGGTGACAATACTATCAGCATCCTTCTAGGTTATGGTAATGGATCTTTTGCAACACAAAAGACGTTTTTGACTGGTAATACTCCTCGTTCGATCGCCATCGGTGATTTTAATGAAGACAAAAAAATAGATCTCGTCGTCGCTAACTTCATCAATAACAGTGTCAGTGTACTTTTTGGTTTTGGGAATGGAACTTTTTCCACACAAATATTATTATCAACCGATTCATATCCAAATGCAGTTGCTGTCGGTGATTTGAATGGCGACAATCGAAAAGATATTGTTGTCACTAATTGTAATGGTAATAATACAAGTGTATTTATTGCTTTTGACAACGGAAGTTTTACATCACAAATAACATTTGCCGCTGGGGTTTGCCCAAGTGGTGTCGCTCTTGGTGATTTTAACGGTGACGGACGACAAGATGTTGCTATCTCAAACAATGCCAATGCCAATATCGGTATTTTATTGAGCATTTGTCAATAATGAATATCTTCTTATTTTATAAACAATTTTTTTTCTGAATTTATTAACTATCTTTTATGTTTAATTAATCATTCTTGAGAGAAAATGACATAAAAATAATGACAAATGTTTTGAAGATTTGTGAAGAATTAAATTTCTTTGTTTGTGAGTAACAAGTCATTTATAAAACTATATTTAGGCTTAGTTAATGATGACTTAAAATTTATTTTATTTTCTCTAATGAAATAGATTTAAAAATTGATAATTTTTGTTTTTGATCAAATTAGAAAATTCTAAAAGACATTATGAAATATTTTATTTATTCTAAATATGATCCAATAAGGTGTGGGTGTGGTGTGAAATGGATTAAGAACTTGACTCACATTCATATCCACACCCATACCCTATTTATTTTTTTCATCTTGAACTTATTTTGAAAACAGATATGATATAATGTTTTAACTTTATGTAAGATGTATGTTCTAGTGTATCTAGTAAAAGAAAACAAATATTCAATTTATTATTGATGATTTTCCGGCTGGACTTAACTGTCTTTTACATTCTTATCTTCATGAAACATAATGTTTTTTTTATTTTTTCGCTTTGAATATTAATGATATATTCAATGAGAAAGCTTTTTAGAAAATTATCAATCGGCATATAAATCATATTTTGTTTCTTTCTCCCTCTTTCTTCACTCAACTGATTAAAAGATACAGGCAGACTATTGTTTAGTATAGCAACACTTCCAATAGCTGAACAATCTAATGAAATTTTATCTCATCTTAGAGGAATATCCTCGGATGAAAAAATATAAATGTAGAATTGATGATCAAGTTCATCTTATTATAATGGTAGAAAGAAATGACTAACTAGTCAAACATATTATGCTATTTATTGAACTTTTAACTTTTCGTTGATATGCATTATTTGAGAAAAAAACAGCAAAAATGATATTCGAACACTCAATTTTTAACATTAATTTAATTTGATGAAATATTTTTCAAAAACAATAAATTCATTTGAAAAGGTACCGTCTGCAAAAAAGGAACTTCTGAAAAATGAAAAGACTACTTATCTATTAATATGAACATATTATCAAAGCTTGTGGAAAGATTTTTCAAATATTTTCCGGATTAATATAAGATTTTCAATTAAATAATTCTTTTTCTGGTTGATCGATTGGTAAAAATAGATTTTTATCAAATTGTTTCGTATAATTATTATTAAATAATAAGGTGAAAAATCAAGCAGCTATAAAATACAGTTAGTTTCATAGAAATTGAATAAAGAGAAAATATTTAATCTATTCGTATCTTTTTTTAAGTTAGTGAAGTATTTATTTTTATGTCTGATCGTGTTGAAAAGTCTATTAGAATCTGTTTGTATCTTTTGACTTCGCCATTGAGTGATTCAATTTTCGATAATCTTATTTATTCATTGATGAGGATCAAATATAGATAGACGGTTTCTCTTTTATATGCATGGATAACATAGACAAACATAATTACATTAAAAATTGATTTATTCAACACTTATTCAGAGAACTTGTCAGTTTTTTTTATCAATGATGCATAAAATCTTTATTTTGGTTATATCAATATGAGACAGAGTTCCCATGCCGTTTAAAATACTTCGAAACCGTCGATTAACCTCAATGGATCGACGGTTTTCTTCTCCTGATTGTACTAAGCTATTCGGATCCAGTCTAGGTTGTAGCTACAATTATTTTTATTTCATCGAGGCAAGGGGGAAAAAGCGAGACTCACTCTACTCCAAAAAACAATTGGAGTACAGCTGGAGTAGGGGTGAAGTACAAATGGAGTACGCACTCTGAGTGTCTCGCTTTTCCCCCTTGATCTGAGCACATGTTGTGTGTGTGTTTGGCACTGGGTCGTCACATATATGGAGCACTGCAAAAGTTTTTTCGCCATCCATTCAAAGAAATAGTCAAAACCTGGCTCTAGTTTTGTTTTTCAAGGTATCGTCTCTAACCCTTCGGGGACGGAAAGCACATATATGTGCTTCGATTCTGATTCCATCAGCACCTGACCTAAGCCAATCTCTAACGATGTTCTAATGGCAGAAACGACGGTATAGATCATGAATTTATTACTTTCGATGTATTGTGATGTAATCGTTTGTGTTGTGTCCTCATTCACCTTCTTTCTTTCTGCAATTAGATCCATTACTTCTATTACGTCACTATCGAATAATCATACACACTATGGATTTTTCGCGTACCTTTTCTTAGTCATTTTCTTACGAGTTCTCTTTTTTCTAGTATATTCTTATTCTATCCATCAAACATATACATATATCTATATCTGCCCTTGCTGTTCTTTATTTCTTTTGAAGACCAGAATGGCAGCAGTCAGAAAAAAAAACACAATTGAATTTAACGAAATTTTCACCAATCCTGAGTCACAAAGTGAATCAGATGCAGAAACTGAAAGTGAACCGGAAATTGGTGAAAATAATGAATCAGATACAGAAATTGTAGATGAATCGGAGACTAGCAAATATTGTGACTCTAAGGTCGAGAGTCCTACGAAAGTTTTCGATGATGAAGATGTTTCATCATCTTGTAGTTCAACTTGCACTTCAAGATTGTGAAAAAAAATCAAATTTTAAGCCAAAATTATTCCAGTTTCAAAACGATGGTTGTGGAATCGCTTGTGACTTAAATGGAGAGTCATTGTTAGGCTTTTTAAAGTTATTTTTTGATCAAAAGTTGATTCCCATTATTGTTGATGAGACAAAAAAATTTCAATTAAACTCATGTGATAAACATATATCGTCATCATCACATCAAGCAGAATGGATTCCAACTGATTTTGAAGAAATGTATCTTTCTCTGGCAACCTTCATGTTGATGGCGCATATGAAAAAGTTCAAAATTAAAGATTACTGGTCAACCGATCCCTCGATAGCAACGCCAGTTTTTTGGTGATATCATGGCTAGCGACAGATTCTTACTACTTTTGAAATTTCTGCATTTTAATGATAATACATATCAAACCTGAAGGAGACAGATCATACAAGATGAAATCTGTCGTGCAAGATTTGAAGCAAAAGTTCCAACGTATTTTTGTTCCATATCAGAACCTATGCATTGATGAAAGCTTGGTACTTTACAAAGGGAGATTAAGTTTCAAACAATACATTCCAGTCAAACGAAGCAGATTCGAAATTAAATTATTTGCTTTGTGCGATTGTCACACTGAATATATATTGGATTTCGTGATTTACATGGGATCTGCAGCAGAGATTCATCATAGTAAAGAGCTTGGAATGCCAGGATCAGTTGTAATGACTCTTATGCAATCGTATCTTCAGAAAGATCACAATTTATTCATGGACAGGTGGCATTCAAGTCCAATCCTTTTCGAAGAGTTACACGCGAACTCAACAGGAGCCTGTGGCACTGTGCGATAGAATTGCCTCGGCATGCCATATTTTATTAATACGTTACAAAAGAGTGACAGTGACAACCGGAACACAAACATTTTACTTGTGGTAAAATGGTTTGACAAGAGAGAAGTCATCATACTTTCAGCAATACACGAAGCAAAACCGATGAATACTGGAAAATTTCACTGGAAAACTAATGAACAAATTCAAAAACCAGCCTCTGTGGTAGCCTACAATACAAATATGGGTTCCATTGGCAGATCCTATATGCAGATTAGTTGTGTTGAATGTATTCGAAAGATAACGAAATGGTACAAGAAACTTTTCTTCCATTTTCTGGATTTATTTGTGCTCAATTCGTTTCTTTTATACAAACACAAGACTTGTAGCAATATTCGGCTCTATGAGTTTCAATTACAGTTAATTCGTCAAATCATTGAGATGTATGGAAAGTCAAAAGCACCAAGAGGTCGACCTAGCTTTGAAGAAAATCCTAATAGACTTATGGGTCACCATTTCCCGTCACTTATACTGTCAACGACCGCAACAGAAAATCCTAGAAAACAATGCGTGATCTGCGCAAATACAACAAGAAAAGCTAAAAAGAGAGCTGTTTCCAGATACGAATGCACTGACTGTAACGTCGGACTTTGTATTTCTGATTGTTTTCGCGATTATCATATGTTGAAATACTTCTAAATGTTTATTCTTTATATTTTCCAATAAATACATTGTTCAGCATTTCAAAAAAATGTATTTATTTTTGCTACAGTAACCCCGTTCTCAAAGAGTTAACAACTGATGCATCTGATATTGGTATTGGTAAGATTTTACGCCCAGATGTACCACAAGGTACAAACATTAATTATTTCAAATCTCACATCTTAAACGATACTGAACGCAGATATGATACATTTGAAAACGAAGCTTTGGCTATTTATTAGGTGTATTACTGAACTTCGGTCTTATATAGGTGACTCTTCTTTTATCGTTGAAACTGATCATAAACCACTTGAACATTTTCATCAAAAACAAATTAATAATAAACGTGTGATGAACTGGACTTTTAAATTACAGGACGTTTTACCGCAAATCGTTGCCATTAACTATCATCAAGATGCCAATAACACAGCTGCTGATTATATCTCACGCCATTTTTCTCCATATGTAAACACTCGTATGAGCTTTTCAATTGTCCATCAAATCGATGCTGACTTGTCAACTGGTCCTGAACAATGGTCAAACGAAATACCAAAACCACAACATACACAATTCATTGCACAACCGGTTTCAACAAATACTTTTCCTTATACGACTGATCTTAATTTAGAACTTAATGCCATTACAACCCGAGCACAAGCTAAATTCCTTGTTCAATCTAAACTGCCAACAGCCACTATTTCAACAGCACCTATAAAGGTTCAAGCTCTATCTGTTTCTTCATCTTCGGCTAACTCCTTATATGATTTTAGTCTATCACGTATTCGTTCTGAACATGAACAGGACCCAGGTGTTCAACAAGCACTGCGAGAAGTTCGCAACGAACCAGATGATCAACTATTTATTCTACAGGACGGTATTCTTTATAAACTTGTTAGCAGAGGTGCTATCAAAATTAAAGTACTCTATGCACCCGCGAAATTAATTCCAGAATTACTAGCTGCTCATTATGATCATCCGTCAAGTGATCATTTTGGAAGGCTATTAAAGTCGAAGTGATCTGTATGAATGCCTATTATTTATCACTTGCTTCATGAGTTTTCCTTATAAATCTAGAAAATTATTTATTAATCTAAAATTATATTTTATCTGTAATTTTGAAAGTAAAATTTAACAAATTATCGCTTGTATATTTACATACATAGTTAATCTTACTCAAAAAATGAACATTTGAAAATGAAAAGTCGGTATTCTGTTCGTTCAATATACTCATTCATGAAAAGGGTAGAAATGACTCATCAGTTAAAAGTCGAAGAAAATATAAATGAATCCTCGAAATATTTACTTTCTATTTTTATTCAATTTTATTTTATTTTAGTACATTCGTATTTTGTTACACATTCTGTCAAAAACGAAAATGAGTACTTCTTTGAGTACTCATGCTTTCATCCACAAGTAAATTTTAGAGAAACAAATGATACGAGTACTTGCTCGAGTACACGTAAATTTTAACTACACATAAAACTTCTCGAGTACTAGAACAAGTAATTTGAGTACTCCGGCTGATAAGTCGTACTCGCTTCATGAGTATTTTCACTGGGGTGTTGTTGTTCTTTCTATTGTAAAGGAAGTCCTATTGATACAATTGAATTCCAAATCAATAATAAATATGATACATTCAGTAAAGGGTCTTGAACACTCGATGGCATTGAATGAGATGAAATGATTGAATTTTTTTCAGGATTCATATCTATGTGAAAAATACAATCATATGTATGATTTCATGTTATAAGTAGATTTGTCTTCAAATATTTTACTTTTATGATCAATAATATTCGATGTAGGTAAACTCTGTTAATTAGACTAGAAGAGCGAAATATATTGACCGTATGGTATTCTCTTGTAGTTAACTTTTATTGATGCAGTGCGCAGCACAGAATTTATGTAGTCCGTCATGTACGCATCCAAAGTCAACATTTTGTAACGCAATAATCTTGAGAACGAAACTTCTCAAGAGAAAAACAGCGGACTTGAAGTCGAAAAGTACGTAAGAGTACAAAAGTAACTTCAAGAAACATCAAGTTGATTAAAGTGCATTGAAGTAACACCAAGTGCATCTAAAGTACGGAGAAGTAGTTCCAAATACGTGTAAGTACCATAAAGTCGTTCGAAGTACTTTCAGAAGTATGGAGAAGTAATTTCAAGTACATTCAAAGTTCCATGCAGTAACTTCAAGTACCTGCTAAGTATCATGAAGTGAATTCAAGTACGCCAAAGTAGCTGAAGTACCCCGCGAAAGATTGAAAGGTCGCTATAAGAAACAAAGCTAAGGTGGCCAAATATGAAAGATTACTTTATGACTTTGCTAAGCAACGAAAAACCATCAGTAAAAAAGCAATAAAATACAAAACATAGTATAGTAAAATCTCTATTAGTGAACACCTCTCATAGGCGAACACTTTCCAACTCTGAACTTGAACACTGTTTTACAGTCCCGATTGCTGTTATAGCCTCTCTGAGATGAGCACACGTGAATGCTTTCTCTCTCTTCTCTCTATCGTTTCTGACTAATTCACTAAAATGTCTATTTATTGTTCGTTACAGCTGTACATACCAGTCGAACAATGATTTCTCGACATCGTCTTATATTAAAAGAAACAATTCAACTAATTAATGATAGCAGTGGTGATCAGTGGCGGAGCTAGGGGGGTGCAAGGGTGGGCTGAGCCCACCCTACAGACCTTCGAACCCCCCCCCCCCCCCCCCGCCCGCGCGGGGAAAAGAACATCTCTCCTCCACTCTGTTTTTCTCTTTCTTTTTTTGTTTTTTTTCATT
>CAJNSZ010000482.1:0-10394 GCA_905329745.1 Rotaria sp. Silwood2
TTTCACGAAATAATAAATACTCAAGAAAAGCCTTTTATGCTACAGACAAGTCAGGAAATCGACTTTTCTTGATTATTTATTATTTCGTGAAAGAAACGTTCGTTTGTCCTGAGACTTTTAGACTGCGACAAGGATCATAAGGGCTACATATGGGCAAAATTTCAGATCGAAACGATGTAATTTGATTTTTCGATGAATCCCTTGTCATAGGTAGAAAATCCAGTAAAATGCTCGTAACTCGGGAAGAAAGGCCTATGGGCCCATATCCTTTTAGGCTTTTTCTATTCTTATCAGGTCCTGCTTATGGGCAAAATATCAGCTCAAAAGCTCTGAATCACTTCGGATACCTCCCTCGTAAGTCAATTTAATCGTGTCAGGAATGAAATTTGATGACAGAATATTTAAATCAAATCAAAAGCTTAAACATGAATTGCACTTCTTATCAACTTTTATTAAACTCATGAGAAAATAAATGAATTAAAATTGGAATTAATCATCAGAAATCAATTAGAATGATTAGTAAAGTAGTAAGAGTCTCACTGAACAAATTATTAATGGATAATTGAAAATATTGAATATAGAGAAAAATAATTTTCTTCATTTTGATTTATTAATCTAATTTGTTCATGGTGAATTATAACTACTAGTGGTAGATTAAGCCAATGTGCTTCTTTCAGTATCAAACAGCAATTTCTTTTACTTATCAATGAGTCACTTCAGATTATTGCACAACAAGAACGTCTGTTTTTTTTTCTCTTTTTCTTTCTGTCGTAATGGCCCTTTTTTTACTTTCTCTCTATGGAAGTCTATAAAAAGGAGTTCTGTAATACAATACTTTTCATTTCTGTCTACCTTCGACAAGGTGTAACATGCTTCGAATCAAAGCTAACACAGAAGCAGAGCATCTTCATGATCAGATACAATGTGTACCTCTAAAGTATGTGAAGGTTGAAGCAACGATACGTTCGTTTGCTGCTGATGTAACCATAACACAGGTGTTTCAAAACGAGGAGAAGACGCCGATTGAAGCGGTCTATTGTTTTCCTATCGAAGAGCGAGCTGCTATCTACTCCTTTAGGGCTCATATTGATGATCGAGAAATCATTGCTGAGTTGAAAGAAAAGAAGGAAGCACAGCATGAATACATTAATGCTTTAAAGCAAAGTCATGGAGCTTATTTGTTGGAGCAAGATGAGAAATCCAATGATAATTTTATCGTTAATGTTGGTGCGTTGCCTCCATCAAAAGAATGTGTCATTACTATAGCTTATGTTTCCGAATTGGAATTCGTTCAGGGATCTACAATTCAATTCATAGTTCCAACAACTATTGCACCTCGTTATGATCCCGAAAAAGGTAGTATTTCATCACCAGCAAATACAAATTCTTTGTATGTTCAATCAAGCCCTTACACAATTGGATTTTATTGTCATATTGAAAAGATCGGACAACAGATTGCTCGGATAAGTTCAACGTCACATGCGATTGATGTTGATATGAACCAAACAGACTCTTATATAGTAACATTTAGTCAAGAAAATACATATTTAGACCGAGACATTCGAGTCAACATTGAACTAACGACAAAACATGATAGTACGTTTCTTGCTGTCGAATCTGGTGCTGTAATGGTCGCATTTGTTCCTACTGATGACAATTATTGTCAGCAAACGACATCAAATAATGAATTTATTTTTGTGGCTGATTGTAGTGGATCAATGGAGGACGAAAACAAGATTGGACTTGCTCGAGAAGCTATGTTAATCTTTCTCAAAAGTCTACCGATCAATTGTCATTTCAACATAATTTGTTTTGGTTCAGATTATGAAAGTCTTTTCGAAAAACATACTGCAGTCTATAATGAAGAAAATGTTCGAAAAGCCGAGAAGCTCATTGAACAAATGAAAGCCGATATGGGTGGTACTGAATTGGTAAGTATTTTTCTTCTTTGATTTTTCTCATGTTGTATCTGTTGGATCAATGTAGCTGCGACCGTTGCAATGGCTTGAACAACAAGCACCTGATCCAGGACGAGGACGTCAGATTTTTCTTCTGACCGATGGAGAGATTTCGAATGT
Source organism: Rotaria sp. Silwood2 (assembly GCA_905329745.1). Classification (NCBI taxonomy): domain Eukaryota; kingdom Metazoa; phylum Rotifera; class Eurotatoria; order Philodinida; family Philodinidae; genus Rotaria; species Rotaria sp. Silwood2. The sequence goes on from CAJNSZ010000482.1 coordinate 2,079, forward strand.
TTCAGAAGTACTCGAACTGTGCCGATCAATAGCTTCAACCAGTCGAATTTTTTCATTTGGTCTGGGTCAATCACCAAGTCGTTCTTTGGTTAAAGGTCTTGCTCGATCGACCAACGGTCAATATATTTTTATTCCACCAAATACGAGTGTTGATGTTCCAGTGTGTGAACAATTACGCAGGGCTCTTCAACCTTGCATTACCAATGTGCACATCAAATGGAATCTAGGAGTTGAAGTTCAGAATGCTCCAAGGCAATTACCTCCAGTCTATTTCAACGATCGACTCATCGCCTATGGTCTCATTGATGATAAAACTGCTCCATTTAATCATGATTCTTCTGTTGAACTCGAAATTCATCCAGATCATCATCGATTAGCCATAGCTCAAGTCAATCGAGTGCCAACTGTGAGCGACAACGGAACAATTGCACGTCTCGCTGCAAAAGCACTCATTCTTGAGTTACAACACGAGAAAGTCGCATCGAAAGGAGCCACGGTGCAACCGCGATTTCAAGCTATGTCACTACCGGACGAAAAAGAAATGATGTCGATGAAACAGCAAATCATCGCATTATCTCTCAAATACAGTATTTTAAGTCCATACACCGCTTTTGTTGGCATTGAGACACGAATTAATGAAAACAACAGTGACATGGTTTTACGTGAAGTGCCAATACAAATATCTATGGATGATCAATCTTCACAATCGATCCATCCGCCATTGCTCACTATTGCATTATCAAGTTATTCACCAAGTTATTCACCTACTTCGCCATGTTATTCACCTACTTCACCATGTTATTCACCTACTTCACCACTGTACATGCCATCGTTGTCGAATGCCGTATCTTATTCGCCGAGATACATAATAAGTTCATCAAATACAGGTACAACGACGAATGACGATGAAGTCTGTTCTTGGAATTCTTCTGGCGACTTAAATGACATGATTGGCAAGGATTCGACGTCAACCAACGTGAAGAGAAGAAAGTACGATACAGATGAAAAATGGCCCAATAATGATCAAGATATTGTTCGTCACTTGATCAGGAAGCAAACGTTCGATGGTCTCTGGAATATGGACGCTGAGAATATTGAACATTTGACTCGAACATCTCTAGCAGAATTTCAATCGAAATATTCTCAAATCGATTGTAAAATTCTTGTCTCAATCATTGTCGTTGCTGTACTGGAAAAAAAATTCAAAACTTTCGAATTATTGTGGTATGCTGTTGTACAAAAAGCTCGTAAACATCTCGCCGATCTGCTTGAGAGCCAATCGAAGGATTTCAATGTATTACTAGCTGAAATTTTTCAAGAACTATGAACAAAAATGACTTATATGAAAACTTTGAATTTATGTGACAATATCATGAGTCTATTCAAAGAAATAAATACACTAGAAATCCAATTTATTTTTTTTTTGAATATCCACAACAGTCAGTTTATTTTGTTTTTACTCGCGCTTGTAAAATGAGAGAATAACCAATATGAGTTCTTTACTTTAACAAGTAAAGTGTGAATAGTCAAATGCTTAGTTCAGTCAAATTGATGACTTCAAGCTTGATCATGAATTGGCTCGATAGTCGACTTGAATAATGCAAATAATTGTTCAAAATAAGCGCTTTATTACGTTTTTGATTCATAATTAAACAGAGACGAAAGAAGAAAAGAAAATTAAACAGACAACTATTTTATCTTCACACCTTAAAAAAGTTCAACAATATAAGTGTTTCTTTCAGAGTTTAGCTTTTTTATGTACTTTCTTTTAAAATCATACTCACTTTGTGTCGAACAATACGACTGATGAATTTCATTTCTAAACAGTGACGGATCTAGAATTTTTGAAGGGGGNTTGAATTTTCGGATGTTGATATTCATAAAAAACTTTTAATCTAAATTGTAAGTCAAACGACTAATGATGTTACAAAAATTCTTCTTCTACTTTTCAATTTTTTTTCTTTTTTCAAAAATAATGAAAAAAATTAATTTCAGGATAAGAGTTTCCTCATTGTACGTTTACGATCGCGATCATATCTAAAAAATAGAGCAAATGAATTACAGCTCGAGCAAATGAGCTAATTTTTTTGTCAAGGATAGAAGTATATTCAAGGTTTATATCTATAAAGACATGCCTAGAGAGACCCTTTTGTTATGTATTACTATTGACCTGAACAAAAAACAATTTACTTTTATTACAGATTGAAAAAAAGCCAATATACTTAACAAAGGGTCTCGCTAGGCATGTCTTTATGGATATAAAGCTAGAACATGTCTCTATCACTAGTAAAAAATTCAGCTCGTTCGCTCGAGTCGTAATGGAGATTTTCAATTTTTTCTTCAGTTAACTGACTTTTGCGCCATCGTATATATTGTTTTTTTATCTGTGAAAAAAGTCAAATTTTTTTGTTGAGATCACTGGTGACGCTTACCAAATGATTTCTTTAGGCATTTCTTTATGGATATAAACCTTGAACATACCTCTATCCTTGATAAAAAAATCAGTTCGTTTGCTTGAGCCGTAATGGAGATATTCAGTTTTTTTTCCGGTAAGGTGACTTTTGGACCATCCTGTATTGGTTGTGGATGTGGGTGTAGGTGTGGATGGGTGTGGGTGGGGTGTGGGTGTGGGTGTGGGTGTTTCTTTTGTCTTTAATCACATACACCCACACCCACCTCACAGCCCTCACACCCACACCCACACCCACACCCTATTTGGCGTGGTATTCGAGGTGACGTGTACCATCAATACAACATTGATCAAGTATGGTGGGGTGTGAGTTCATGCACAGAAACAATGCAAGTTATGGAACGATTTGTTGGTCGTTCGGGTGTGCGTACCTTGTTTACTATCGAGTGTATTTCTGGAAAAGCTATTGGAGCACATTCGTTTTATAAAAATGACAACGAAATCGTTCTTATATCCGGTACTTATCTTCGTGTCATAGATGAATGGAGTCCAAATGAAAATTTATATATGATTCATTTACGTGAGGAAAATCCACTATATCAATTTATTGCACCTCCATTTAGCAAGGAATCTACTTCGATGAAAGGTAAGAATTGTCATAATTGGTCAACTATAGTGTATCATTATCAGAACATTCTCTTTTTGATAGAGCTAATGCAAAGCATTACTTGCTTTGTTAGAAACCTTGAGGAAATTGATTATAAATTTAGAAAAGTTCGAATAGCATTTGTCCTTTAGCATTTTTCAATGATTTATGATGACCTTTTTTTATTTATTTGCAAAGTGTAGATAACAGTACACTCCATCATATGAGATGATCTCTAGAGAAGCATTGTTCTGGTTTTATCTAAATGTGGCCTTACTAGACACTTCGCTCTTAGCAGTGTCTAAAAACATTTTTTTAATGGGAGTACAATTTCGAGTTTTGTTCTCTACTCTTAATTAGTCACGAACCGATTCGAAACAAGGTAATCGAACATGTTGAATAGTCTAGCAATAGTACTTTTTAATACCAACTGTACTTAAAAGTATATCATATTCACATTTTATTCGAAAAATTTTCTCTATTGAAATAACTTTTTGAACAAGTTATTATATTCTCTCATACCGTCTCAAATACACAGTTATGCTGAACTTTGGAAACGAAAAACGGAAGAGATACTAAAAAAGCTTCACCTTGTTTCAGAATATATCAAGGAGGATACCTAGTTAATACTTGAACTAATATCCAACACAAAATTGAAAAGCATGACAAAAGGTATATGTGCAGAGTGATAGTAAACTTCAACTGTTTTCAGAATAGTTATATAATTACTATTCTGAAAATGTATTTTTATAGTGGCAGTATATTTAGAAAATCGAATCTTTAAATTAAGTTTTTGTTTTGTAATCGATCTCATTTTAGAAGCAGATTTGATTAAAGACTTGGGACATTCAGAATATCGACCACGCTTAATCAATTTGGCTGGTAGAAAGCTGACCGATACAGATATTGAAAAGATTGTAAAAGACAAAACCATCAATACTTACTGCACACAATTAAACCTATCAGGAAATAATCTGACATGGTGTGGGTGTTGGACCATTGCTAATACATTGCGAACTAATACAGTAAGACAAGCAATCTATTTATTTAACATATATTGACTCTAGTCCTCAATACTAACTAGACTCTAATTCAATTGAATCTCTCAGAAAATCAAATTTTACATGAGAGTGCAAAATATCTTGCCGATGCATTATTCGAAAATACGGTAGGCACGATTCCCACTTGTTGATTGATTCGATATTTGAGTTTATTTATGTACTATAGGTACTTACGCAACTGAATCTAGGATCAAGTCAAATAAAAGATAATGGAGTACATCATCTAACTGATGCATTACAACAAAACACAGTTGAGGATTATATTTTCAATAATTAAATATCTCTTTATTGTTTAATATAGACACTAACTCAATTGAATCTCGAACAGAATGGCATCACCGACAAAGGTGCATATTATTTGGCTGATGTATTTAGAGCTAAACGGGTATAAAATATTATCTGTGTTTCTTTTAAAGAAATTTGATTATTTGATTTGTAGAAACTTACTAAACTTCATCTCGGAGCAAATGAAATCACTGAGAGAGGAATGAAATATCTTGCTGATGCATTAAGAAACAATCGAGTAAGAGCATTGACTACTTTTAACAACATATTGGAATTGATTATCTGATGCAGACACTTACTGAATTGAATTTTAAACAGAATGAAATAGCGGATGAGGGAGTGGAATATTTGACCGACGCCTTAAAAACTAATCGAGTACGAAAACTTATCTTTCGTTTCAATTGTATAATGTGAATTAGTTTCAACATAGACACTCATTCAATTAGATCATACATCGAATAAAATAACAGAGAAAGAAATACAATATTTGGCTGATGCATTGCGAAGTAACAAGGCAAGAGTGATCATATTGTTATATAATTCATATAGATAAGTTGTTTCTTATTATGATGCAGACTCTCATGCAATTAGATCTTGATTCGAATAAAATAACAGAAAAAGAAGGATTATACTTCTCTAATGCTTTACGAAATAATAGGGTATAAGAAAATAATTGATTATTTGTTTCATACTAATACTTCGTTTCTTAACATAGGCACTCATTCGTCTCGATCTTAATAGTAATCAAATCGCTGACAAAGGACTGAAACATATCGCTGATGGATTACGAAATAATACAGTGAGTGATATTGCATCCTCATCCTCATCATTATCATCTTCATTTTTATTCTTTGTTGTTTGACGAAAAGACCTTGACACAACTCGATCTTGCATTCAATAGAATTACAGACATTGGAGTACAACATCTCACTGATACATTGACAACTAAGAGAGTGAGCAAAGTTATGCTTCATAGATCTCATTCACTTTGAAGTCATTAGATACAAAGACTTGCTCGACTGGGCCTTGGAAGAAACGAAATTACAGATAATGGAGTACAATATTTGAGTGAAGCACTATTTGTCAATCGGGTTAGAAATATTCCAAACTCTATCATTGTCTTCAGACTTTTTCACATTATTTTACATAGAAACTCATTCAACTAAATCTTGAATTGAATAAAATTTCAGAAAAAGGAGCTCAACGTTTAACTGATGCTTTAAGAGTTAACAAAGTAAATATACATGGCATCGATATCTATCTCAAATTGACAGTACATATTTCTAACAGACACTGACAGAACTAAACATTGGATCAAATAAAATTGCAAATAAAGGAATGCAACATATAGCAACTTTATTACGAATCAACAAGGTACTAAAAATGAGTTTACTGCATATGTTTCATATTGTCATGAACTATTCAATGTAGACTATTACTCGATTAGATCTTAGCGGTAATCAAATTACACAGAATGGCATAGAGCAGTTAGCTGCTGCATTACATAATAATATGGTGACGAATATTGTTTTTCATATGTTTTGTATAGTTAGATGTTCATTATTTGGTCTAGAATCTCACTGAGCTTAATCTTTGGTGCAATCCTATAATGGACGAAGGAGTACAATATCTGGCTAATGCGTTGGCAAATAATAATCGAGTAAACAAACGATATGTGTTTATCTCTTGATTTTCTTGTTTTTCTTTTGAACGTAGACAATTACTAATCTAGATCTTGAGCGAAGCGAAATTACAGAACAAGGTGCTAAACATTTGACTTTTGCATTATACAGTAATACAGTAAGATCGCTATGTCCTTTGTTTCATATCTTATTAATTATGTATAATAGAGCCTAACACAACTTAGCCTCTGGGACAATCAAATAGGGGATAGAGGCGCACAATATCTAGCTAAGAGACCTTGTTCATTAACAAAGTACGAGATATTGTCTCTTAATCTGATTGATTACTTAATTATTATTATTTGGCATAGACGCTCACTCAGTTAGACGTTGGAAAGAATGAAATTACACATGATGGAGCACTGAAACTAGCTGATGCTTTACGAAGTAACAGAGTATGGAAAATTATCTCTTAAGCTACTGGTAGTTCGTTACTTATTTATTAATTATGATAGACACTCATTCGCTTGGAACTTGAATGGAATCAAATCAAACAAGAAGGAGCACAATGCTTGACCGATGCCTTACAAGTTAATCAGGTAACATATATATATATATATATATATATATATCAGATCTTATTTATTTTTAATTCGATATTTTTGTTTTTTTGGTAACAGACACTTATTCGTTTGAACGTGTCGAACAATCAAATTACAGAAGAGGGGGCAACAGCAGCTCATTGATGCATTGCAAAATAATATGGTGAGAAACTTCGTGTCCCCATGTATTCTGTTCTAATGTTATTCTTTGAAACAGACACTCAATCTCTTACTTTGGTAGCATGGGAATCAGTTAAAATCTATTGCTTCTTTCTGTAACTATACAAATCTAATCGATTCAGTTCTTGAAATAAATTCGTCGATTTCATTGAATTTCAAACTCACATTCTCAAAAATCAAGTAATGATTGAGTTTCTCGAGTGAGACTGTGACAAGGAGGTATTTTCACGGAGAAAATTCAATCATTTGATATAGAATACAGAAAAGTGATCGTTATTAAAGAAAAAGTCATATTTTGATTTCTTCAATGATTTTTTATTTCATCAACTTTATTGAATGGATCATTTCAACGCGGGAACCATTTCTGTTGATCAGTGACAGTTTTACATTCTTGTGTTGATTGTTTTGCAATGAAAGAATAGATCAATAGAAGTTCGAACTATGTTTGAATAAACGAAAGTATCATTTTCTTTTTCTTTCTATTCTTTTTTCATACTTGATTCTGTGTTGTTCCTATATTTGACTAGTGACCCACGGCAAATTAGATAAAGTTATGAAATATTTTTTTAAAGACACTGAATGATAAATTGAAAACATTATTTGCGACCCAAAATACACGATATTTTTCTGTTCAAACAGAAGGCTGTATTCAAGTACTGAGTTTATAGTATGACGATCGATAGTTTGAGAAGAAGCTCACTGTCTCACATCTGATTTTCATTATCTCACTAAGCGGATGAAAATCAATGTTGCTGTCACCTTACGCAATTTCGACAACTCAGAATGAAAACAAAAAAAAATAAGTCTATAGCAGCGAGTAGTTTCGATCTACCGACCTCTGAGTTATGAGCCCAGCACGCTTCCACTGCGCCACGCTGCTGACTGATCATAATATCCTTTCTTAATTTAATCCGATAATTATTCAATAAAAAAACATGTACAACATATCGAATATTGTTTTCTTTTTTGAAACAACAAGGAAAATATGGTGATTTTAATTACAAAACTGCATCACGTTATATTTAAGATGATAAGACCAAGTAGTAGTACTCAGGTACTACCATCTACACATGTCATTAGTAGATCAATAACATTGTTTATGATAAAAGAAACTCTTTAATTTTGCCTTATTCTTTAATTACATTGTATGATTTTGATGATCTTCCCATTGCTATATTCTTTCTTTCTCAAACAAGTGATTACCATTCGTACTCCACCGAAAAGAGACATATATCTATAGTAAAAAAAAGTTCTATATTCATGTTAATTATGACTGTTTAGATGTTCAGATGACGAAAATAGTAATGGATTTCCCGAGCATCAAACATACAACTGTCAACATGTTTTGTTTTTATTTTTTATTTTCAATAAAGCATTCTTGTCATTTAAAAACAACGGTTTAATAAACATAGTAAAACATTTATTTTACATGTAGTTCGAATTTTCAACATAATCCAATGTAATAATTATTGTAATAAAAATGAAATATATGTTGTGCAAGAAAATATTC
>CAJNSZ010000482.1:10410-83198 GCA_905329745.1 Rotaria sp. Silwood2
GGGGCCAAATTGCTACCCCTAAACACTTCAACACTCCTTTCAGATCGTGTTTCACAAAACAATTTATTAATGGTTAGATGAATGTAGAAATACTCTTAGACTCTCTTGTTTCTATTTGAGATAGTTTCTACAGTAACTCGAATTTGTTCAAATGCTACATGGGAACAAAATGCAACACACATGATATCTTCAATATCGAATAGTAGCTATCCGTTTTTAGTTGGCAACTTTGGTATTGATTCTACTGACTATATCTACGTGGTCAAGTACAACAGTAAACAGATTTTCAAGTTTGTTCCCAACAATTTCATTGGAGTAGCAGTAGCTGGCTCTGGTAACTCAACACCATTCACAATAGTTCAGTTGTTTGTAGACTTAAATGGAGCCAATCTTTACGTATGAAACTCGAGTATGTAAATCACTTTATATGTCTATCATAATAATAATGATATCTAAACTAACATCTCATTTTATTTTTAGAGTGAACTTGTGATGCCATCTTGGATTAACTATTATCGTTTGCAGAAATACAACTCAAGTAATTGAATTAATGGTATCACAATCTTTGGTGAAACTCAATGTGGTACAGGACTGAATGAGCTTTGTGGATGTGCAGACATTTTCGTTGACCATCAAGGTGCAATGTATTGCGCAGATAATAGCATTCATTATGTTACTTTCTGAGGGCAAATGGTTGTGCATGTGCTTTTCAGAAAAATAGAGACTCTAAAAAAAATCATACAAGTGAATATGTTGAGATGATATCTATTCGTTTTTGAAATTGTGAGACTAATGTGAAAGTCTCTAGCTTTTTACTGAACATAGAGTACTAAATAAAGTATGTTTTACATGAATAAGCAGAGAATGATTCGACCAATGTATCGTAGATAACTTTTTTTGATTTATATTCGGTACAAAACGCGAATCACCTTGTTTTTTTTCTGATAGAGTTATGTCAAACTCAATAGGAAACAGTAAGGCAACAATGTTTAGGCATAGAAACTCCAAAGTGTGCTGTCAATTTGACTCTTCATGTGACACAGAAAATCCAAACTTAAAAGATATTGATCACACAAAGCGTTTTTTTCACAACTATGACACATGTCGTATTTGTTCATTTATATTTTAGTTGTGTCTTGGCATTTTCATCAGGAAACCAATATGGTAGATATTTATTTTACTATTCATCTGTCAGTATGTATTGGTGCGGCCATGGTGGCTTGACTGTTGATAATTCAGGAAACATCTACGTGGCTACTTACAACAATATTTCCAAATGGACAGCGAGCTCTTCAAGTTTGACTCCAATAATGCCAGAATATTTTGGGTATGGACCAAGAATGCGACTAGATAGCAAGGGTAATTTTTATACATCAGCATCATATAGTGGTTATGGCGTGGATAAATATAATATTCTCTCCAATACGTGTTAAACTAACAAAAATAATACTAAATTTTTTGAGCATTGAACTATTACAAAGCGTGTGGTTTGATTTTTGATCTTCGTTCATTTATCATAAATAAAATGCCCTTTAACGAATCATTTTGAATTGCAAACTAGCTAGTCGGTTAATTGATGACTACTTTGCTATAAAAGATATTCAGATAATATTTCTTACATAATAGTATTCTTGTAAGATTTGCTTTGCACATTAAATTCGAAGTTAGTCTTGTCGAAAAATAAAGTAAAATAGTGCGTGTTCGTACAAAAAATAGTTGTCTATTTGTCCAACTGTTTTTTTTATAAACCATCAACTTTTTACAGAGAAAATATCAGAATACGAGAAGAAAACGGTCCTGTGAAATAGTGATATCATTTGTCGCATCTTAATTAAAAAGAAAAATTTTCACTCGATCAAACGAAACAGAAACTTACACATTTGTCAGCATGGCATCGTCAAGCAAACAAGCATACATTTGAAAAATTTTAATTCCATTACATTTTTTCCAATGAAACTCGCTTATGTTCTGTTGGTCGTCGTTTCATTTAAGTGTTATTTTTGCAGCAAACAACATCGATAGTAAAGACATGCATTATTCCGTACTGTACTTATGGCAAGCGTTTCAGAGGGAAGTAAAATGAGCCGTTTTCTGGACGCAAACGAAGAACCGAGTCAAACACTACTGCCTATTGCAGGATACGAGAAAGAAGAGTTGCTACCACTCGAAGAAGCTGTTCGACCGATCACAACCTTACTCTATGATCTCGATACAAAGGTATACATTGCAAAACGAAATTCACAAAAGCCAGCAGATGGTTTAACTTGCGATCAATCGGCTGCTATTAATCTTTATACGATAGAATGGGAAGAACCTCATGATAGTTTATATACTCTTCTTAATCGAACACTTCGCTCGTCAGAAAGAAAGGCACTTAAACCCTGGTTTTCATATCTAAAACTTTTTCTTACCGCCTTATACAAATTACCGTCTACAAAAGGCGTTATTTGGCGTGGTATTCGAGGTGACGTGTACGATCAATACAATATTGATCAAGTATGGTGGGGTGTGAGTTCATGTACGGAAACAATGCAAGTTATGGAACGATTTGTTGGTCGTTCGGGTGTGCGTACCTTGTTTACTATCGAATGTATTTCTGGAAAAGCTATTGGAGCACATTCGTTTTACAAAAATGAAAACGAAATCGTTCTTATGCCCGGTACTTATCTTCGTGTCAAAGATAAATGGAGTCCAAATGAAAATTTGTATATGATTCATTTACGTGAGGAAAATCCACCATATCAATTTATTGCACCTCCATTTAGCAAGGAATCTACTTCGATGAAAGGTAAGAATTGTCATAATTGGTCAACTATAGTGTATCATTATCAGAACATTCTCTTTTGGATAGAGCTAATGCAAAGCATTGCTTGCTATGTTAGAAATCTTGAGGAAATTGATTATAAATTTAGAAAAGTTCGAATAGCATTTTTCAATGATTTATGATGACCTTTTTTTTATTTATTTACAAAGTGTAGATAACAGTACACTCTATCATATGAGATGATCTCTAGAGAAGCATTGTTCTGGTTTTATCTAAATGTGGCCTTACTAGACACTTCGTTCTTTGCAGTGTCTAAAAACATTTTTTTAATGGAAGCCCAATGTCGAGTTTTTTTTTCTCTACTCTTAATTAGTTATGAACCGATTGAAAACAAGGTAATCGAACATGTTGACTAGTCTAGTAATAGTTCTTTTTAATACCATATGTACTTAAAAATACATCATATTCACATTTTCAAGTATATTTCAAATTAAAAATACACTAAATGTTACCCATCAAAATTAATGTTGATAATCAATTCATTATATAAAACTATTTTAGAGTTAAATAGTTACAATCAAGGATCGCATGAAAAATTATTTCAGCTATTTAAAAGAGCAAAGTTGCGAATTTCATCATGCGAAGATCGAAACAGAAAAAATGTTTCTTAATAAAACATTTTTACATTCAATTCGGAAAATTTTCTTTGTAGAAATAACTTTTTGAACAATTTATTATATTCACTCATACCGTCTCAAATGCACAGTTATGCTGAATTTTGGAAACGAAAAACGGAAGAGATACTAAAAAAAATTCACCTTATTTCAGAATATGTCAATGAGGATACCTAGATAATACTTGAATTAATCTCCAATACATAATTGAAAAGCAAGACAAAAAGTATATGTTCAAAGTGATAGTAAACTTCAAGGGTTTTCAGAATATATAATTACTATTCTGAAAATGTATTTTTATAGTGGCAGTATATTTAGAAAATCTACTACAACTATTTTTTATGAGGTTATATATGAATCTTTAAATTAAGTTTTTGTTTTGTAATCGAACTCATTTTAGAAGCAGATTTGATTAAAGACTTGGGACATTCAGAACATCGAGTACGCTCAATCAATTTGGCTGGTAGAAAGTTGACCGATACAGATATTGAAAAGATTGTAAAAGACAAAACCATCAATACTCACTGCACACAATTAAACCTATCAGGAAACAATCTGACATGGTGTGGGTGTTGGACCATTGCTAATACATTACGAACTAATACAGTGAGACAAACAATCTATTTATTTCACATATTTTTACTCTACTTATCAATACTAACTAGACTCTAATTCAATTAAATCTCTCAGAGAACCAAATTTTACATGAAGGTGCAAAATATCTTGCCGATGCATTGTTCGAAAATACGGTAGAAACAATTCCTAATTTTTGATCAATTCGATATTTGAGTTTATTTATGTACTATAGGTACTTACGCAACTGAATCTAGGATCGAGTCAAATAAAAGATAATGGAGTGCATCATCTAGCTGATGCATTACAACAAAACACAGTTGAAAATAATCTTTTCAATAATTAAATATCTCTTTATTGTTTTGATATAGACACTAACTCAATTGAATCTCGAACAGAATGGCATCACCGACAAAGGTGCATATTATTTGGCTGATGTATTTAGAGCTAAACGAGTATAAATTATTATGTTGTTTTGCTGTTAAAGAAATTTAATTATTTGATTTGTAGAAACTTACTAAACTTCATCTCGGAGCAAATGAAATCACTGAGAGAGGAATGAATTATCTTGCTGATGCATTAAGAAACAATCGAGTAAGAGTATTGATTACTTTTAACAATATATTGGCATTGATTATATGATGCAGACACTTACTGAATTGGATTTCAAACAAAATGAAATAGCAGATGAGGGAGTGAAATATTTGGCCGATGCTTTAAAAACAAATCGAGTACGAAAATTTATCTTTCTTTTCAATTGTATATAATATTAGTTTTAACATAGACACTCATTCAATTAGATCTTACATCGAATAAAATAACAGAGAAAGGAATACAATATTTGGCTGATGCATTGCGAAGTAATAAGGCAAGAGTTATCATATTGTTATATAATTCATAGAGATAAGTTGTTTCTTATTTTGATGCAGACTCTCATACAATTAGATCTTGGTTCGAATAAAATAACAGAGAAAGGAGGATTATACATCTCTGATGCTTTACGAAATAATAGAGTATAAGAACATAATTGATTATTTGTTTTATATTAATATTTTGTTTCTTAACATAGACACTCATTCGTCTCGATCTTAATAGTAATCAAATCGCTGACAAAGGAATGAAACATATCGCTGATGGATTACGAAATAATACAGTGAGTGATATTGTATTCTCATCATTATCATCTTTATTTTTATTCTTTGTTGTTTGACGAAAGACTTTAACACAACTCGATCTTGCATTCAATAGAATTACAGACATTGGTGTACAATATCTCACTGATACATTGACAACTAAGAGGGTGAGCAAAGTTATGCTTCATAGATCTCATTCACTTTGAAGTTATTAGATACAAAAGCTTGCTCGACTAGGCCTTGGAGGAAACGAAATTACAGATAATGGAGTACAATATTTGAGTGAAGCACTATTTATCAATCGGGTTAGAAATACTTCACATTCTATCATTGTCTTGAGATTTTTTTACATAGAAACTCATTGAACTAGATCTTGAATCGAATAAAATTTCAGATAAAGGAGCTCAACGTTTGACTGATGCTTTAAGAGTTAACAAAGTAAATATACATGATGTCGATATCTATCTCAAATTGACAGTAAATATTTCTAATAGACACTGACAAAACTAAATATTGGATCAAATAAAATTGCCAATAAAGGAATGCAACATATAGCAACTTTGTTACGAATCAATAAGGTATCAAAAAATGACTTTAGTGCATATGGTTCATATTGTCACGATCTATTCAATCTAGACTATTACTCGATTAGATCTTAGCGGTAATCAAATTACACAAAATGGCATAGAACAGTTAGCTGCTGCATTACATAATAATATGGTGAGGAATATTGTTTTTCATATGTTTTGTATAGTTAAATGCTCATTATTTGGTCTAGAATCTCACTGAGCTTAATCTTTGGTGTAATCCTATAATGGATGAAGGAGTACAATATCTGGCTAATGCGTTGGCAAATAATAACCGAGTAAATAGATGACATGTGTTTATCTCTTGATTTTTTTTTTGCTTTTCTTTTGAATGTAGACAATTACTAAACTAGGTCTTGAGCGAAGCGAAATCACAGAACAAGGTATTAAACATTTGACTTTGGCATTATACAGTAATACGGTAAGATCGCTATGTTCTTTGTTTCATATCTTATTAATTATGTATAATAGAGCCTAACACAACTTAGTCTCTGGGGCAATCAAATAGGGGATAAAGGTGCACAATATCTAGCTGAGTCCTTGTTCGTTAACAAAGTATGAGATATTGTCTCTTAATCTGATTGATTACTTAATTATTATTATTTGGCATAGACGCTCACTCAGTTAGACCTTGGAAAGAATGAAATTACACATGATGGGGTACAGAAACTAGCTGATGCTTTACGAAGTAACAGAGTATGGGAAATTATTTTTTAAGCTACCGGTAGTTCATTACTTACTTATTAATTATGATAGACACTCACTCGCTTGGAACTTGAATGGAATCAAATCAAACAAGAAGGAGCACAATGTTTGGCCGATGCCTTACAAGTTAATCAGGTAACATATATATATATATCAAATCTTATTCATTTTTAATTGGATATTTTTGTTTTTTTGTAAAAGACACTTCTTCGTTTGAACGTGTCGAACAATCAAATTACAGAAGAGGGACAACAGCAGCTCATTGATGCATTGCAAAATAATATGGTGAGAAAATTTGTGCCCCCATGTATTCTTTTCTAATGCTATTCTTTGAAACAGACACTCAATCTCGTACTTTAGTAGCATGGGAATTAGTTAAAATATATTGCTTCTTTTTGTAACCATGCAAATCTAATCGATTCAGTTCTTGAAATAAATTCGTCGATTTCATTGAATTTCAAACTTACACTCTCAAAAATCAAGTAATGATTGAGTTTCTCGAGTGAGAGGAAGGTATCTGCACGGAGAAAATTCAGCCATTTGATATTGAATACAGAAAAGTGATCGTTATCAAAGAAAAAGCTGTTGATTGTTTTGCAATGAAAGAATAGGTCGATTATAGAAGTTCGAACTAGATTTGAATAAACGATAATATCATTTTTTTTTTCTTTCTATTCTTTTTTCATACTTGATTCTGTGTTGCTCCTATATTTGACTAGTGACTCACGACAAATGAGATAAAGTTATGAAATAATTTTTTAAAGACACTGAA
This sequence comes from Rotaria sp. Silwood2, assembly GCA_905329745.1. NCBI lineage: Eukaryota > Metazoa > Rotifera > Eurotatoria > Philodinida > Philodinidae > Rotaria > Rotaria sp. Silwood2. The sequence continues at coordinate 17,619 of CAJNSZ010000482.1, forward strand.
TAATAAATTGAAAAGCTTCTTCGTAACCCAAAATACACGATATGTTTTTGTTCAAACAGAAGGCTTTATTCAAGTACTGAGTTAATAATATGACGATCGACGGTTTGAGAAGAAGTTCACTGCCTCACATCTGATTTTTATTATCTCACTAAGTGGATGAAAATCAATGTTGCTGTTACCTTACGCAATTTCGACAATTCAGAATGAAAACAAAAAAAAAATAAGTATATAGCAGCGAGTAGTTTCGATCTACCGACCTCTGAGTTATGAGCCCAGCACGCTTCCACTGCGCCACGCTGCTGACTGATCATAATCTCCTTTCTTAATTTAATCCGATAATTATTCAATAAAAAAACATGTACAACATATCGAATATTGTTTTCTTTTTTTGAAACAACAAGAAAAGTATGGTGATTTTAATTACAAAATTGCATTACGTTATATTTAACATGATAAGATCAACTAGTAGTACTCAGGTACTACCATCTACACATGTCATTAGTAGATCAATAACATTGTTTATGATAAAAGAAACTCTTTAATTTTGCCATATTCTTTAATTACATTGTATGATTTTGATTATCTTCCCATTGCTATACTCTTTCTTTTTCAAACAAGTGATTACCGTTTGTACTTCACCGAAAAGAGACATATATCTATAGTAAAAGAAATTCTGTATTCATGTTAATTATGACTGTTTAGATGTTCAGATAACGAAAATAGTAGTGGATTTCCCGAGCATCAAACATACAACTGTCAACATGTTTTGTTTTTATTTTTTATTTTCAATAAAGCATTCTTGTCATTTAAAAACAACGGTTTAATAAACATAGTAAAACATTTATTTTACATGTAGTTCGAATTTTCAACATAATCCAATGTAATAATTATTGTAATAAAAATNTGTTAATTATGACTGTTTAGATGTTCAGATAACGAAAATAGTAGTGGATTTCCCGAGCATCAAACATACAACTGTCAACATGTTTTGTTTTTATTTTTTATTTTCAATAAAGCATTCTTGTCATTTAAAAACAACGGTTTAATAAACATAGTAAAACATTTATTTTACATGTAGTTCGAATTTTCAACATAATCCAATGTAATAATTATTGTAATAAAAATGAAATATATGTTGTGCAAGAAAATATTCGCTTCTATACAGATGTGATATGTGCAAATATTAGTGTTAATTTTGTTTTTAGTCCAGATACATGTGAAACTTGAATTATTGTCTTTGTTCTACTCTAACCACCTAAATAATGCAAATGAGAAAAAATGAGTTTTAGGAAGAACATGACATAAAATGAGCGATTTCATTTCGGTGACTTACTAGAACAACCTTGGATCAAAAATTTTTGTATTCGATGATTTCCTTGATCAGTTACGTAAATATTACCGTGTCTATCAAATTTCAGATCTCTTGGGTTGCGTAATTGAGTGGCAGCTGCACCTGATGTTCCAGTGCAACCAATAACACAGACGCCACCGGCTGCGTAATTCGTTGTCCAACGCATGACTCTTGCATTGCCATAATCAGCCACATAGATATACCTATCAATAAAGCATGTCCCTTTTAGAAGTTAGATTACATTTATATGAGTATTTTTTTCTAATGTATCGTAAATCATGAGCATATATCAAAAAGCAAACAAAATTCAGTCTCTAGTTCACGTATTTCAATATGATTTTCAACTTAACGTACCCATTATTATCAACGATGATCGACATAGAACGAGTCAGTTGATACGCATTTGAACCCGCTGTTCCATTACCAGCTACTATGGTTCCATTCAATGATCCAGGAAAATATTTCATTACGCGAAAATTCTGATCATCAGCTACATACAACGTTCCATTAGGACCTACAAAATTTCCAAATGGACCCGACAGTTGATTGGTTCCTGGGCCAGCTGGCCTTCCGCCTGCTACCACGACACCAATCGATGAAAAAGGAATAAATTTAACAACTTGATTGTTGTCGTAATCAGTAACATATATGTTATTATTGACGTCAATATGTAAATCTTTCATTTGACCGAGAGGATTTATTGATGAATTGGAAGCTAGTGTAATGCCCGATGTGGAACCATTGACAAATTTTTGTATTCGATTATTATCACTGTCAGCAACAATGATATCACCATATTGATCAATAGCAACACCTTTAGGTCCTCTCAATTGATTAGATTCATTGCCAGCCGTTCCATTCCCGGCGACAATAATTCCAGTAGTTGAATTAGGAGTAAATTTGAGTATGCGAACATTGTCTCGATCACAAACGAACAGATTATCATCATTGTCAATAAAAATACTCACTGGAGTACTAAGAGATTCTAAATTCGACCCTGGAATTCCATTACTATTGCCACCCATTGTTAGTCCAGTATCATTCCATGTGGCACATGTCGAAATCGTCAAAGCATAAATGCCAACGGGACTGACTGAAAATGAAATAATAATTCTTCATTTCAAGTGTTTCATAAAACAAAATAAAATGCTACACACAAGTTATTGTTGTTTGAGTAGTTGTTGTTGTTGTGGAGGTGGTTGTGGTTGTGGTTGCTAAACAACAATTTAAAGGTTTTATATTGAATAATTTTCAGTGCAGTTTTAATGAGATCAAAACGTGAAACATGATGAAGCCATTTCACATGAACATGAAGATGCTTGTTATTTGCGTCATGATTCATTACAAGTTTAAAGAATTACCATCTTCAAGTGTCTGTGATGGTCTGTTAAAGGGACTGTTATACTGCCCTATGAGATGGAAAAACAGATTTTTGGTTTTCGATATTTGAAATTGATTCCTACACCAACTAAAACACATATCGGTTTGTTCTTGATCAGAAAAATGAGATATTGATGCTACTCAATATGTAAAATTTTATCGAACAGTTCGAATGAAAAGTGTATACGAAATTGATATCTATTGAAATCTACGACGGGAAAAGCAATATAAAACTTGTTTCATTGCGAGTTTTTAATTACGAGAAAAATTGCTCAATTTTTAAATATTCTATTTTCGATGAAATTTCGTAATTGGTATAGCATTAGCATCTTTGTTTTTTCCTGATTGACAACATAACTACATGTATGTTTGCTGACGAGATACGATATAGAAAAGAAAACAGCCGAAATGATGGCAAAAATATTGCATAATGAAATCATATCACACGAAAAGTCTGATGAAAGTGAAAAAGACATTAATCGATAGAGCTTGATGTAGTCGATTAAATGATGAGAATTTGACTGTAAAAAAGTTAGGTTTTACAAGTAACAGAGATGTTTTTATGGTAGTGTCAATTTAAGAAAGTCAAATTATTGAAATTCTAAGAAAAGTTTTTCAAAAGAATAATGCGATTTCGATCTGCCACTCAAATTATGTTTGCATTATTGTGTTTTTTTTTCAGTTAGGAATACACAATTTCTAAGAATCTGACGACGAATATGCATTTACTGTGCTCTCAACGTATTTTTTTAATGAATTTTTCAGATTTGATATAAATCGTCTTTCAAGAATTTTTTTTATCAGTTTATTATCAACAGTTTTATAAAATTCTTTTCTTTTCAATAGTGCTGTAAATAATATAATATTCAGAAGGTAGTTATTAGCTGATATTTTTCCTTATGAATATTGAATGACTATCCATGCTGGTCATGCTGAAGTCGAGAAGGGGCAATAAATGTTTACAGGACTTTCTTAATTTTCTTTTTTTCTTACTGCATAAGTATTGCATTATGCAATCACTCNAACATATCGAATATTATTTTCTTTTTTTTGAAACAACAAGAAAAGTATGGTGATTTTAATTACAAAATTGCATTACATTATATTTAACATGATAAGATCAACTAGTAGTACTCAGGTACTACCATCTACACATGTCATTAGTAGATCAATAGCATTGTTTATGATAAAAGAAACTCTTTAATTTTGCCATATTCTTTAATTACATTGTATGATTTTGATTATCTTCCCATTGCTATACTCTTTCTTTTTCAAACAAGTGATTACAGTTTGTACTTCACCGAAAAGAGACATATATCTATAGTAAAAGAAGTTCTGTATTCATGTTAATTATGACTGTTTAGATATTCAGATAACGAAAATAGTAGTGGATTTCCCGAGCATCAAAACATACAACTGTCAATATTTTGTTTTTCTTTTTTCTTTTCAATAAAGCATTCTTGTCATTTAAAAACAACAAGTTAATCAACACAGTAAAACATTTATTTTACATGTAGTTCGAATTTTCAACATAATCCAATGTAATGATTATCATAATACAAATGAAATGTATGTTGTGCAATAAAACATTCTCTTCTATACAGATGGAACATGTGCAAATATATTAGTGTTAATTTTGTTTTTAGTCCATATATATGTGAAAATTGAATTATTGTCTTTGTTATACTCTAACCACCTAAATAATGCAAATGAGATTTAAGTAAGAACATCACATAAATGTGCGATTTCATTTCGGTGACTTACTAGAACAACCTGCTGTAGGTATTTGGATTAAAAATTTTTGTATTCGATGATTTGCCTGATCAGTTACGTAAATATTACCGTGTCTATCAAATTTCAGATCTCTTGGGCCGCGTAATTGAGTGGCAGATGTACCTGATGTTCCGGTGCAACCAATAACACAAACGCCACCCACTGCGTAATTCGTTGTCCAACGCATGATTCTTGCATTGCCATAATCAGCCACATAGATATACCTATCAATAAAGCATGCCGCTTTTAGAAGTTAGATTACATTTATATGAGTATTTTTTTTAATGTATCGTAAATCATGAGCATATATCAAAAAGCAAAGAAAATCCAGTCTCTAGTTCATGTATTTCAATATGATTTTCAATTTAACGTACCCATTATTATCAACAATGATCGATATAGAACGAGCCAGTTGATACGAATTTGAACCCGCTGTTCCATTACCAGCTACTATGGTTCCATTCAATGATCCAGGAAAATATTTCATTACGCGAAAATTTTGATCATCAGCTACATACAACGTTCCATTAGGATCTACAAAATTTCCAAATGGACCCGATAGTTGATCGGTTCCTGGACCAGCTGGCCCTCCGCCTGCTACCACGACACCAATCGATGAAAAAGGAATAAATTTAACAACTTGATTGTTGTCGGAATCAGTAACATATATATTATTATTGACATCAATATGTAAATCTCGCATTTGACCGAGAGGATTTATTGATGAATTGGAAGCCAGTGTAATACCCAATGTGGAACCATTGACAAATTTTTGTATTCGATAATTATCACTATCAGCAACAATAATATCATCATATTGATCAATAGCAACACCTTTAGGTCCTCTCAATTGATTAGATTCATTCCCAGCCGTTCCATTCCCAGCGACAATAACTCCAGTAGTTGCATTAGGAGTAAATTTTAGTATGCGAAAATTATCTCGATCACAAACGAATAGATTATCATTGTTGTCAATAAAAATACTCACTGGACTACTAAGAGATCCTAAATCCGACCCTGCACTTCCATTACTATTGCCACCCATTGTTAATCCAGTATCATTCCATGTGGCACACGTCGGGATTGTCAAAGCATAAATGCCAACGGGACTGACTGAAAATGAAATAATAATTCTTCATTTTAAGTGTTTTATAAAACAAAAAAGAAGCTACATACAAGTTATTGTCGCTGGGAATGGAACGGCTGGGAATGAATCTAATCAATTGAGAGGACCTAAAGGTGTTGCTATTGATCAATATGATNCACGTTATTGTTGTTTGAGTAGTTGTTGTGGTGGTGGTGGTGCTCGTAGTCGAAGTCGTAGTTGTCTCACTAGTTGTAGTTATGCTGGTTGTTGACGTAGTAGTAGTTGTGGTTTTGGTTGTGGTTGTGGTTGCTAAACAACAAATTAAAGGCTTTATATTGAATAATTTTCATCGCAATTTTAACAAGATCAAAACGTGAAACACGATGAAGCCGTTTCACATGAACATGAAGATGCTTGTTATTTGCGTTATGATTCATTACAAGTTTAAGAAATTACCATCTTCAAGTGTCTATGATGGTCTGTGAAAGGGGCTGTAAGACTGCTCTACGAGATGGAAAAACAGATTTTTAGTTTTCGATACTTGACATCGATACCTACGCCAGCTAAAATTCATATCGGTTTGCTCTTGATCAGAAAAATAAGATACTGGTGTTACTCAATATGTAAAATTTTATCGAACAGTTCGAATGAAAAGTGTATACAAAATTGATATCTATCGAAATCTACGACGGAAAAAGCAGTATAAGACTTGTTTCATTTCAAGTTTTTAATTGTGAGAAAAATTGCTCAATTTTCAAGTATTCCATTTTCGATGGAATTTCGTAATTGGAATAGCACTAGCATCTCTGTGTTTTCCTGATTGACAACATAACTACATGTATGTTTGCTGACGAGATACGATACAGAAAAGAAAACAGTCGAAATGATGGCAAAAATATTGCATAATGAAATCACATTACAAGACAACTCCGATCAAAACGTACAAATGACTGAAGGATACTGTTGGATCAAAATGGAAAAAACATTAATCGATAGATCTTTATGTGGTCGATTAAATGGTAAGAATTTGACTGTAAAAACGTTAGATTTTATGACTCTCAGAAATGTTTTAATGTCAGTATCAAATAAGGAAGGCAAATTATTGAAATTCTAAGCAATTTTTTTCAAACGAATAACGTGATTTCGATCTACTACTCAAATTATGTTTGTATTATTGTTTTTTTTTTCAGTTACGATATACACGACGAAACGATTGGAAACAATAAAAAGTCAATTTCTAAGAATCTGATGATGGATATGCAGTTACTGTAGCCCTAATGTATTTTTGAATGAATTGGTATAAGAGTTGATATGAATACATAGATCGATAGAGAATTATGAGCGTTATCAGAACATAGAGTAGTTTTCTTTAAGTATATCTTTGAAAAGAAAATGTCTTATAAGAACTATCTGAAAAATACAGAAAGCAATTCTATATATTGTATTATTATTGACTTTTATCAGATTTGATATAAATCGTCTTTCAAAAGTTTTCTCTTTTTTGTAATCAGTGATTATCAACAGTCTTACAACTAAATAATATAATATTCAGAAGATAGTTATTAGCTGATATTTATTATTATGAGTATTGCATGACTATCCATGCTGGTCATGCTGAAGTCGAGAAGAGACAACAAATGTTCACAGGGCTTTATTAATTTTCTTTTTTTCCTACTGCATAAGCATTGCATTATACAATCACTTATTGTTTTTAAGAATTTTTGTCTGTAATTTCATAAAAAAATTCTCATTTTTCAAGAATTCCATCACAGTTCAATAGTCTAGTAAAAATTGAACCGCGTTTGTCGATAGATAAGAATCTCATCTTACTCAAGGACTATTACTGATTTCGAATGGAATATGTGGTCTATAAATAATAAATCTCTCAACATTTTAACTATATTTCTGTTTCATTTTAAGCTATTAAACAAAAAAGACTATAACATTGTTGAGCTTTCGAAGAGCTCCGCAGACAACTATTATGATTGAAGAAGTGACACATCAATCGTTGAGAGTGCGATTGGTTTTTCTTTGATGACACATTCTCAAAAACATTTAACTTTTTATCGCTTGACAAAAACTGACTATCATATCCTACTACTTTAGATGCAACAGTAAAAGTTCAATCGAAGTTGTTCTCTTAAATTTACTCAACGAAAATAGCAAGTGTTGGTTACTTTTCTTAATTTAAATTGTAAAAAGTTGAATTTTTTCTCATTCGATCAAATTCTGATGAATTCTGAACTTGTCGACACGGAAAAACATACTTCAAGAGACTAGAAAAGGTCTTGGACTTCGTTCCATTGCCTCTGAACTTTTTAGAATATTCTCAAACATAAACAAGTGAAAAGGCTGAGAGAGGTCATCTGTTTCTTATGAAGTATCATGGATGTTTTGTTAACTTTTACCCGTACACTTTCTATACAAATCAGTTTGAAAGAATTTTCTTGAGATTTTTACGGTGCCATTCGTTCATTCTGTATCAAACACTAGTTGGTAAATAGCAACGCGTTCGATACTACTATTCTACAACGTCAGCATTCAAATGTAATAAACGTCTAGAAGATTAGAGCCCACACATATCTGTGTCACAACAGTGATGAAAAAAATATTTTCTACAATTCTAAAATGTTATTTTTTGCATTCCTATTTGTACTACTTTTGCTAAGTAGCCACACAGCGAAATCGTATGGTACTTCAATCTACATTAGCTAACTGTTGAACGACTACATCAGAAAACATGACGGCAAATGCAAGATAAAATTGATACGAAACTTCTCGAATATGGTAGGAAATTTTTTTTTTGTTTTTATGTTTAAAAAATAACATCGTGTTACACTTGAGAAAACATGTTCAAGGGATCTTTTATTCCTTAGGCATCGGAATGAAAGAAATGCTTTCATTCCTACGTATAAAGCAATTAGTGAAAGTACAAAGCTTATCAATACATAGGTACTAAAGACTGTATTCACATCCCTCATTGCCTTTAAAATCTTTCAAAAGGGACGAGAGCCCTTCTTTGCTCATTGATCTATTCGTCTGTGGACTTACTTGATGTCGATGTTGTCGAAGTGGTTGTAGTAGTGGTTGTTGTGGTAGTTGACGTTGTAGTAGTTGATGTTGTTGTTGTGGTAGTAGTTGACGTTGTTGTTGTGCTAGTGGTTGACGTTGTTGTTGTGGTAGTGGTTGACGTCGTGGTAGTACTAGAAGTTGTTTTTGTTGTTGTAGTAGAAGTTGTTGTTGTTGTTGTTGTCACAGTCGTAGTTGTTGTTGTTGTCGCGGTCGTAGTTGTTATTGTTGTTGCTGTTACAATTGCTAAAGACGGAAAAAATAATCGGTGTAATTTCAAGTTGAACATTCTGATAGTCTTATCCAAACTTATTAGATACGATAAAAGTCAACACGTTCGATCTTCTTCCCTCATAGATGTAAAGAAATTACTTGGATATATTTAGTAGTACTGCCTGTTACATGCTATTTCTTCTCTCGCCTTAAGGTTTCTTGATGTGAATCTGTCGCTGTCACACATAAATAAATATATGAGAGCGGAATGGGTGACTTAGGGTCTTTTTTTACCCACCAATCCACCCTCAAAGATTTCATCATGTGAACCTGAGTAGAAACTGATCTGCTTGTTACAGAGAAACAAACATATGAAACGACCAGAATACTGTTTTTGAGATTTCCATTTCATGTTGTTTATGAAATAGAAACGTTGAACGTTAAAACCTTTTGAACTATGCTCAAGCACTGATCAGTTAGCTTGAACATCAAAATTACGATGATTCAATTAAACTTCATTGCTACTTCTATCAGCGAGTATTGCAAGTGAATAATCGCTTCCATTCTACATTAATTCATTATTCAAAAGTGGTACGTTTGAATTTTTAGATAGATTGTAGTTTTCTCAAAACTGAAGACAGGAATTTAAACGTCGACGTATGGTTATTTATCGTATAGATCGGATGTATACTAGCAATGCAATCAGGAAATTATGAGTAGTAGCGCGATGACTGACGACTTTTCAAAAAATCTATCCGATACTATGTAAATATTGGTGATAAATTAGCTTTTTTTCTTTTTCTCGGTGGTATGGCAGAAACTGTCAGTGCAAGGACAACTTCCAATCTGAGACCGACTCTTAGTTACACCACTAACTTACACGAGCTTTGAAGTGATCTAATGCATCTATTGATGGCCAAAATCAAATTAAGTGAAAATGTCATGGTTTTATAGCGAATTGTAGCAATAAAATGCTAGAACTGATTTTTTGTTTTATCATTAGAACACAGGAAGTTGCTGTCAGGCGTGACATATCGGAAAGGCAATATCTCGATTCCAATAAAAGTATTTTTTTTGAAAATTTACGTGCTGTTATTCCTAACTATGACGCTGTTTTTACATATTTTTGCCCGTGCCGCGCAACTTCTTTGTTGAAGTTCCAGTGAAGCACTATTTAGCATAATTTGTGAAAAACTCAGAGGCCGTTGAAGTACTTGTGATCGTTTTGATTTTTGACATGATTTTTAACATACGAAATCTATAACTGAAAACGTCGGCATTATCATGACTTGTAGGGCACTTAGCATTCTTTCCGAGAATCTTATGTTTTTTTGGTAGATCTCAGTCACACTATTATCTATCGCACTCGAACTTCAAATGTTAATGTTATTCAGTGAGAGCTATGAGCAAACCAAAATTCATTGGTTGTGGAGAACATTTTCATGATCGATGTTCGATCGATGAATCTAGACTCCGTTATTCCTTCTCAAGACATATATCCATCGCAGTGGACTCACGAGCCATCGTCATCGTCGTCGTGATCGTCGTCTCAGAAAATACCACACTAGTAAGAACCACAGCCGTAACAACTCCTGCAACAATTGTTCCAACAACTATGAGAACAACCAATACTATTTTCGCAATCGAGCTTGTCTGTTGTCTAAAAGTAGAGAAAAACAAGCAGTTCAATTAGCATTCAATGAGACATTATCTTATGCAAAAAATAACTAACACAGAATTAAGTGTATTGCCAGCAACTTCAGGAACATCACTTAGATCGAAGTTAATCTGACTAACTGTTGTTTGAGACCCTGAGCCATTCTAAATAAGAAATACATCCATGAAATAAATGCAATATAATATATTCCATAGAATAATAATCACACAGTGGTGTTTTGAATTTATTTTACTACATATTTGTGCTTTACTGCTTACTTCCTAGATGTATATTGAAAGGCTGCGTAAAGTATCTATCGATGTTTTACAGCAATGGCGAAATATTTTTGTGTAGGTTTTTGAAGAATCAACTTGAATCTTCAACTTATGTGTGTTCCATTACTTCCAATCAATATTTGGTTACTCAACTCATAAAAAAATTATCTTTTCCTCGAAAACTCATGGTATTGCAATAATGTAGTAACTAAGATGTGCGTGTGGATGTGTGGTGCAAACAAAGACAGTACTGACACCCACATCGGCACCCGTATTCACATCCTGATAAATCGTGTCGTTTTAGACCAAATTAAATACGTATCATCAGGTTTTTGACGGGAATTTAATGATAGTTGAAAGTGGATGAGTAAGAATATGGATCAATAATGTAGAAATTGAAGATTTCTATCAATTTGCAAATTTCAACGTTCAAAACAGGAGTATAAGGTAATCTTACACGTGAAATATGAATCCGATATCATATTTTGACTTTTGTAATAACTTATTAGAAGTTATCTATCATTTTTATTTGTCGTGGCATCCTTAAGCATTGTGCTGCCCAATTCATGTTATACCAAGCTTTGTGAAAAATATTAAAATTATTAATAATTCATAACAAGAATATTAGGAAAATTTATATTTAATTTTGGATTGAGATTCCTCACGCAAGACTATCCTTCGGTCAAGCTTTACAATTTGAAATTTGAAATTTAAGGCAAATCTTCGAATATTACAAGTATGGCGCTCCTCACGAAAGAAAGATATGTTCTAATCTTATGAGTCTTTGAATCATCATTTTTAAGGCAGCCTTTTATCATGAGTTAGATTTTTTCCAAATGTTTTCAAAAAGCAATGTGTTCTCAAAAGATTTTTAGGAAAATACTTGTAATTCTTTTTAGCGAAACATTCTTTTCTATGTGTAAATTCTCTTAAAATCAATAAAACCGTAAAAAGTTGTTTGATTTCAATTATTATTTTTTAGTGCTTCATGCTTCATGAAAACGATTGTACCTAAAAGAACTGTATTCACTTATTAAGAAAACATCCATTTAGAGACAAAAAAATCAATTCTGATGTCAGGTGATCTACAAAGAGACAAAGTACGTTCGATTACACTTGAGTTTTAAGCATCTTCAGTCATCATACCGTGCTTTGGTCTATAGGACAATAACGACGAGGTAAATGAGGAGCAACCGCTTGTGTGCTGGTAGGCATCGTTTATTCTGATGTACGCTGGCAAATCGTCGTTGAAAAAGATCGAATTTCGTTTACTCTACAATTTGAAGTTGTGATTGTAAAAAATCGATCAGGAATGCATATTGTTTGTCGTCAATCATTGCATGCTTGCACTAATGGAATTGGTAGCCTTTTTCACTTTTGTGCTCTTTGTTTTTATATTCGATGTACATTTAGTAATGGGCTGAATTACATTTAAACATGTGCACAAAACATCGTTATGTTTAATATTCACTTGCTCAACAGCTTCACTGATGACTATAGGATTTCCATGATCACGATGGCTGCTATTGCCTGATGCATGAAAATGAATACGACTATGTGAACGTATAATTATTAGCTCATAAAACAAAGTCTGTGTCCAGTCATTTCATCTTTTTTTTGTATTCTGACTTTTTAGGACTTGGAAATTTTCAATCTAAACAATAATTGTGACGATTTCTGGATAGAAGAAGTGCTTGTGTGGATGAAATTACACTTTATTTAGCCTTTTCATATCAGTAATCACATCATTTACATAGAAAACACTTGCTTATATACGCAACCAAGAAAGAGAGATGAGAGGAAGAAATAATAAGCGGCAAGAGAGAGAGAGAAATGAACAGGGCGGTGAGGATTACAGGAAATGATAATTACAGAAGAAGATAAGTATATCGATGTCGTGACAGTAGGCAATGAACTAATCGTTGTTATGAAAGACGGAAGGATAAAGCATGTGTTCACAAGAGAGATCGAGAGAAGGTTAAGCGTTACATGAGAAAACTCAGCTGAATAAACTCAGCGAAGATCGTTACAATAATACTTTACACTATCGTTACCTTCGATTGACAGAACTTAGTCAACAAGTGTGCATTTCTCTTTTACATCCCACAAATCAATCTGGCTATGAAATTAAATAAGTAAAAGAGTTGAAAATACAGGGACAGAACACAAAATTCATGAGCAGCTGCATACATTAGAGATGAAGAAAATAAGAGTGAAATGCAAGAAGACATGAAAATCATAGGTATTCGTGATAACTGAAAATACAACAGACAGCGATATAGCTATTACATTATCATACCTCTCTCTTGATCCATACAATAGTTAGAAGTATAAACGGGCAATTCTAGATTGACGGAAGCATGTCAACGGACTCGATTATATTATATACTGATTTGCAACTATAATGGATCAGTACTTCTATATGTACATTATAAGCCTAATGTGTTGTCGTATCACACTAGCAATGCTTTTCTTCATTCGCCTGAGCTTCAATCGATGAAACATTTGATTTGAGATGCATTTCCTCCTTGCGCCCTATTCAGAAATTCTTTAGGACTTCGGTCCCTCCTTAAACTGATCTCATTGACTCCTAAAAAAACCCTTATGTTTTTAAATTGGTTGCTAGATGACTCAGAGCTGGAAAGAGTGTCGTAGTGTTCAGTAAGATGGCTCAGTGCTCAGCTGGACGACATATTGTGGGTGGGAATATGGGGATGGGATTGGATATCGGTCTCTTTTTGACCCTCACCCACGTCCATACTCTGTCGTTCGGCTGAGCACTACGTCCATCTTGCTCAGCATTGAGTCATGCTGCTCAGTATACGGTCTCTAGCAACTAATTTTAAAAAAATTAGCTTTTTCTACGGGCCAATAAGGTCAATTGAAGGCGAGCTGAAAATTCTGTGGAGCGAAATTCATGTAGTCCGAACTGTACAAGAGTGGGTGTGTGGGGTGTCAGTGTAAGATGTGGGTTTGGTGTAGACATGGCTGTGAATTTGGGCGTGGATGCATGATGTGGGTGTTGGTGTGGATGTGGACATATTGTATTGGTGTTGGTATGGATGTACGTGTGAGTGTGAATGTTTATGTGGGCATATGTGTCTGGGCGTAGGTGCGTGAGTTAGGGTGTTGGTAAGGGTGCATAAAAGACCAGCACTCACACCCTCAAACTTCGTCTACTCTGCCACTTGAAATTGTGACGGTAAAAAATCAGTCCGAAATGCATGTTGTTTGCTGTCGCTATTGCATGCTTCTACTAATGAAATTGACAGTTTCTTTCACTTTTGCGCTCTTTGCTTTTATAAAGGCATACATTTAATAATGGACTAAAGCATACTTAAGCATGTGCACAAGATACTGTTGTGTATAATATTTGCTTGCTCAATAGTTCCATTTGTTGCCGCAAGAATTCTCATTATCACGATGGCTACTATTGTGAGACGCATGAAAATAAATATAACGAGATATCACTTGTCAAGAAGTTTTCGATATTGCTATCATTGTTTATAAACATATAAATGTAATGTGACTCATAGAGGAATTTAGGTTTTATTTTGATAGAATGAAAACGAATAAGATCTGTTTAATAGCAACTATGTTTTGATCGAATCATTTCTATCGACAATGAAAGAATCGAAAAACTTTTATAGACAGAACATTTAGTCGAAATTCATTTTTTAGAAATATTTTTGTTGAATGAATCATTCATCAAAAATATCTACAGACCATTTTCGATACCAGTTTCAACTATTTCAATGCAAAGCACACTCTATTAAATATTGAATTCTTCACCCACTAATTAGCAATGTGACCTAGGTTGAAGGTCCAGTGAAACAGACTAATTTTACTCTACATTAGTTTTTATCTTAGTTTGATAATTATAATTGAAGATACCATAACGACAGAACAAAAAAGTATCGATAGAAAATGATGGTTTCTTCGTTTTCACGGCCTCGAAATGAGGTTATTTGTGAAGAACCTTGGCTAATGACATGCCCACGCGATATGTGTCGCAGTCAGGGCACCTCAATTACGGTAATTTTGAGCATCGGTTCTCCAACCTAGAAAAGACTCTATCTGTTGAGATTTTATACAGTTCAGCTGGTTGGATGGGTGTGGATGTGCTTCAAATGAATACATACTCATACTTAATATGACATTTTCATTTTTATTTTTGGATCTTTATTAGATCTGATGAATCCTACTATGAGATTTTGATGAATCGGAAAATAGAAGAAAACAACAACCTTGTACGACAAGCAAAAATGTGTTTTCAACTCGGATTGTGTACTGGTACCAAAGTATACAACTGACATGTTGATAAACTATTTCGTCTATTTGTTAGTTTTTCGACCTTCATAAAGTTTCAATATATCGAACAACATTGAGAATGCTTGCAGCATAAGGCACATGACATCGTGTCTAGTTTCGTTCTATACGGTGTCATAATTTCCTACAAATAAATCCAAGAAAATTTGATCATATCAACTGTTATCTGAAAATATGACATTTGACAAGAGAAAAGAAGTGAATTTTTTATTTTTCTAAATCCACACCGAATTTTCTCAGTTCTCTTTTTTGCATTTTATCAATAATACTCTATTTTGGTAAATTTTTTTGCTTTTTTAAACTTGTATTAGACTCCCTCTTGATGTTACATAGTTGAACAAATAATTTTTTAATAATAAATAATTATTTGACAGATGATTGAGTTCATTCTGATTTTTAGTATATGTGAACTGTTGCGTATCTTCTAAATATTCGCTAAAAATCGTAATAGAGAGAACTATATCTATGCAATAAATATCATTTGAATTGTTTTAGAAGATAAAATCGTTTGAGAATAATTAATTCCGAGTCGACATTAACGATTTGAACTGTAACTGTTCAATAGAAGTTTCGACTTGATCGACCCGTTCGCTTAGAGAAGTGAAGCTGGTTCATCAACGCTTTTGAACTGTTNATTTTTCCAATAATTTAACAGTAAAAATATGCAAAAATCAAGTACGAAACTTCATGTATTTCAGTCTTGTCGATGTACTTCACCGTTAGTTTTAGCTAGAGAGCTGAAAATTTCAGAAATAAAAGATCTTGATTAGATATACATGTGATAAAATTTTCAGCTCTCTATGTCAACAAAAAGTATGAAAAATATGATTAACAATCTATTATAGGATACTCTTCATGTGTGTGGAGTGTTCCTAAAAAATGATTTGGTTCTCCACACTTTATATGTCCAAAAAGGTTCTAATTGTTGCTTCAGACCGTTTTCGACTATGATACATCTAACTAGACTATTCAAAGCGAAAAAAAAATTTTTTTCCACAAAAGTGGTAGAAACCCCACGGATTCACTCATTATAAATTGTTCAATGTAGACCCGTTAGACTGACTTGCATAACATGTAGTCAAATTTTGTTATCTCTTTATCAAGTAGTGTTCTGTACGAGTACGATTTTTTTTTTGTAATCGGATTCGGACTGAAACTAGTCGACATCTGACAGATAGTTTTACAGTAATAGGACAGTTTTAAAACGTTAACATTATATGAGAAAGTATACTATTTAGTTTTTTTCCATAAAAAGCAAATGATTTAAAGTTCACTTGCTGTCTTTATATTTCTAAAATCTGAGTAATTTTGCTAAGTATATATTTGTTTGTTGCTGATGATATTTTGCTAGTGCCGAAAATCATCATTGATCATAATCGAATCAACTTTCATACCTATGCTTTTATATATAAAGCAGTTTGAACAAGTAAAAATATTTTGAAATGTTAAATCCTCATATATTATCGGATATGATCTAAAAGTTGTACCCGATCTCGACAACTTTTTTCATACCTGATACATGACCTATTTTTTCCAGACGAGTCTTGTCGAACATAGAATTTTGAATGTATCACTTCATTCGATACTATAATAAATGAAAGTGATTTATATTAATAATATAAACTTTTCTTGTCTATTTTAGTTTAGATATAATAATAAAAATTCAAAGCGACAATAGCCTCTGAACATGTAAATTATTAACTCAAAAATCCATATGTATTCTTGATAATAGATGATTCTTTGAAATTAATTTGCTTTTGTTTATCATTTTACACAGGATTATGATTGACCTAGAGTATACTGTAATAGATAAGATGAATGAGTATAATACAGAACTCTAGCTGACTACTAATGTAATTCTACTCGATATCATTAATGCTGATTGAATTAGAACTGATTTGAAAGCATATTTTTTTGTTTTTTGCGCAGTTCTTTATATTTTTATTTAGTGAAGGTATTTATAATTTTTCCTCGTAATTGAAAAGAACTGAATATATGATAGAGATAAGCGTGATATATAAGACAACTGTTTCACGCATATTATGTAATTGTTTTCCTTAGCCTCTGGAAAGCCTGCAGGCCTTAAGTGAAGTAGCTTTATTTTGGTATAGGGCTGTTTCTCTTTCAAAATTTCGAATATTTCGATTCATGAACACTTTAATCTGACTCAAATATGTCTAGTCTTATTAACTAACAATATAAATACCTCTTTTGTAATTTACTAAATCATATTTTTTGAAACTTAAATATTTGCCGCTATCATGATTTATAGAACACATTTTGAATAATTGTGATCTAAGGACACAGAATTACATTGAACTCCATGTGATTTATTAGTATTATCTTGACATGTTTTTGAGATGATTTAAGATTAGATCAGTTGAAATCGAGAAGTATTCCTGAAAAAATTTATCACCTTCGAATAGTGTAATTTCAAAAATCTCAACTTTGAAAAGACCTATAGAATTTGAGATCTTCTTTATAAATAACAGCAAGTAAAACCAAAAAAAAACAAAATGAAAAAGCTGTTAGCACAATCCCTGCGGGATTAAAATGTGAAACACGATGTAGTTACTGCTGCTGCTAACCACAGCGAGACTTTTTTATTCTATCTATTTTGAGACACATTTTCTTTACCATCCTTTTACTTAATCTTTCAGAAATGCAAAAAGGAAGTAGTTCATATATAAGAACGAGATATTATTGATATACAGTTTTTGTTCATATATCAACAATGTATGTCACCGTTTGTTATGATTCGTTGCTAAAATGTTTGTATCAATTTTGAATCGATCAAATGTTGTCTAGTTTTATATTGTGAGAAGAAAAAGTCTACACTTAGTTTTTTTGTTTGTTTTGAAAACAATAATAGTTGCAGGATAAGATTTAATTTCGATTATCTATGGACATGCGACAAACACAAAAAAAATAATAAGAGTTGAAGAACACTTTATATTACATATCAGTATAAGAGCAATGAAAGTTAATCAACTTCTTAAATTTCAATAGATTAAAAATAATTTCTTTTTAGATTCAAACATAATCTTCGTCAAAACAATGCCATTTCTTCGAACATTCGTTACATTTTCACTTGGTGTTTATGCTGGAATGTATACAAATCAAAATTATGAAGTTCCAAAAGTTGAATCACCTAAAGATTTATATGAACGTGCCAAAACATATGTAACTTTAAAGAAAAAATCTCACGAAGAAAAAAGTGAATGATTTAGTTTATTTTTATATTAAAAATAAATATATATATATATATAAAACTATGAGATGAAGCAAATAATGACAATACTAATAATTATTATAATTTAGTTAGATGAAATTATTATATATTATCATCTTCTTTTGTATGTTTCTATCAATGATCGATTGTTGTCTATTGTTGAAAGTTAGAAAGAAGGAAAAAATTGATTGGATTCTTCTTTTTTTTGACGACTCGTCAGAGATTTATCTCTTATTCCTTCAACGATGAAGATTGTCTGTGTGTGTGTGTTTGTGATGTGCGAGTCTGTGAATAAACTCCCGGAAACAGATTGTATTCTCTCTCTCTCATGTTTATGAGTTCTCAGTTCGTTGTCTTTTGTCTGGGTTATAAGTGCAAATGGGAACTGAGAACACGAGACTTTACTACTATTGAGAAGATCTCGCTTTTCATATACAAGAAGAAAATGTCATAATGTGTAGTTCATTCTATAGCCGCTATAGCTAGTCCGAGATCTCTCTGAAGAAAAAACAAGCATGAGCGCGAAAAAAAGAAAAAAAAAAAGAAAGAAATGCCGAGTCGTTAATAGTTTTTCTCTTTCTTTCATTTTCTTGTCGAATAAGTCACGATCGTAGTGCTAGAAAGAAAACCTATATGACAATAATGACAGCACACTGGTAAGAAAAGACCAACCGTTCTATCACTTCATTCTCTTGTCTTCTTAGTGTGTATGTAAAAAAAAAAAAAAAAAAAGAAAAAAAAACGAGAGAATAGCAACGAGCAACACATATAGAGACGCGATGTAGGTCAAATGATCAAGGAATTGAATCATAATATAGAAAAGAGGAAAGCGAGCGATGAGAAACATATAGAAAATGAGAGAGAAAGAAATAAAAATCATTTGCTGTAGAGCAATAGCAAGACGGCATCGACATATTTCCAATCGCCGTCATACTTGGGCGCTCATATATTTCTATTTATCAAAAACGTGATTTGTATTATAAACGAACAGGTAAAAAATAACGAAGAAGAAATGATCTTTTTGTCTTCTCTTAATGTTTGCATATTCTGTATAATTAGATGGATGAATATGCTATTTAGATTTCGAAGAACGACTGTGATGATGATGATAATGACAAGAGGAAATAGAAAAGAAGATGAAGAAAGAAAAGAAACATCGTCTGATGTGTTATTATTGTTGCTGTTGTAATGGAATAATATTACTTCAATGCACATAGTAGTAAAGACAATTAGTTGTTCGATATTGATCAGAATAGAGAAGAAAAAAAAAAAAAAAAAAAAAGAAGAAATTCTACTCGAACAAACATAGATAACTAGTTGATTTTTCTATCATCCTCTTCTTTTTTTAACCGATGTACATTGAGATGAATACAAATATCTGACAAATAGGGATCGCAAAACTATCGTCATTCTTGTTGACAGTTAGTTGATGCAACGTCATTTTCTTTTGTCTTCATCTAAAACTAGATGAGATATATGGACAAATAAATTATTTGTGTAGTTAAGAACATATTCTTTTGTATCATATCGTTTTGTATTGCATGCATACGAAATAGCTTTTATTATATTGCCTAGAGAACAACCAAACGTCTCCAACTTTTCATAATCGATGTTGGCTGACTGCTCGTCTAAGTGAGATTGACAATGGCACACACGGGACACAATATGACAGGATAGCAAATTGCGGAATGATAGGGAGCACCGTCTAAACAATAGACATCCATATAGAAACGGAGAATGCTTGTGTATGTCGTTATATTGGTATGAAGAAAAGAGTGTTCAAAAGAAAATACACAGACAATCGTTTCCTTTTCTTAACTGAATGGTAAATTATTATGTAAGGTAACGTTTTTCTTTTTTCTTCATGAATTGAAAGACAAAAAGAAAATACAACAAAATGTTAAGTGTAAAAGTCATTATGTCGAATATAAAATAGAAAGGATATACACATGAATAAATGAATTCTTTTAACTACTTGATTTTTCTTTTCTTTTATATTTATTTTAAAAAAAAAGTAATCGAGTAATAATACTTAATTCGATGTTTATTTTTTTAGAGTATCTATCGTTAAAAAAATATATACGCGTGCATGCACACATACAATATATGAATTGTATGTGTGATGAAAATTACTTTTCAATGACTTTTAATGTTCTATTAAACGCATACATTAGCTATCGAAGGGATAGAGAGAAAGTAATGCTGCAGGCGTTGTGTGTGTATGTGTTCCCTTTTTCTATTTTTTTTTTTTATACTATCGATTCAAACGATAGATATATAAATATATATATTGGTTGGTGTGAATCGGAAATAGGACTTGTTGTGTTACTGTTCGTTCATTCTCCCCTTTCGGGCATGTTTATTCGACATAATATGTAAAATATATTATTGATATAAGTTTTCTTTTTTTTTACTTAAAAACAAAATTTTCCTTTTCTTTTTGTTCGTATTGATTTTCTTTTTCTATTTCTGTTTAAGTGTTTAAAGAAAAATGATACGAAAACGTTTGAAAGATCATTTTTATTTAACGGAAAAAAAAAGAACTTGTAAAGCAACAAGCGATGTCTATGTCTTTTCATAGTATTATGTCTCGATTTCAGTCTGCGAACCATTGCGTTTTCTCTTGAGTAGAATTATCGTCCTCGTCGTCGCTGCCGCTTTCTCTCTCTGCCGCCCTTTTGCTTGCCCTTCTCAAGAAAGACGAATGATAAGAGTGAACAAGGCATGAGTGCGGCGAGCATAATGGAACAGAGAGACAAGGAGCAATGGGGGGGGGGGGGGGGGAAGACGTTACATCGACAAGAGCGAAAGAAGAACATGTCAAGGAATTGGAAGGCTTGAGTAAGACGGCCATGATGAAGGCAACATCGGTAGTGAATATGGTCTCTATCTCTAGAGAATATCCAATGATCGTATTGCGTTTATAACTTGTATATGCATATATATGTTATGTTTTTCTTGTTATTGTTGTCAGTGTTTTTTTTTCATATACTTTCATTGTATGGTTTTGATAAATATTTATTTAATCTTCCACATCTATTACGGTTCGATTAATTTATAAGAATTGTCTGTTTATGTCCAGTTCGAAAAAAAAAAAGTGAAGAGGGAAGAAGATACGATAAGGAAAGGGAAATAGGCCCGGTGCCTGAAATAGAATAATCATAAAGAAAGAGAGCATCAGGACGATCGAGTCTTTGTATCGGGAAAAGAGCACTGCGGTAGTCTTCTTGTTTCTCTTTCTCTCTTTCCGTACAATGACGCGAAATGTTCGTTCATTCTTGTGTTTCTCGTTGTAACAGCCAGGCAGTAGAGCAGTGCATTTGCTAATAGAAAATAGCGCTAGTATAGACAGAAAAAAAAAAAACGACAGAAAAAGAGAGAAGAAAAAAAAAGAAAACCTAGTCGTCGTGGCAGCTGGGACCACTAGAACTAAAATGAAAAAGAAAGAGAGAAAGAGCGGACAAAAAATAATAATAATGGAGACGATAAAAGTAGAAGCATCATCAGCGGTAGTGGTGGCTACTAAAAAGACACACAAAGAGAGAGAGAGAGAGACAAAGAACGTGTTTCTGCAATTTAGTTCTCGTTGTATTCAACAACAATAACTATATGTTTAGTAATTGAAATGTGACTTAATGATGATCAAATACATGGATTTTGAAAAAGAAAAACAACAAGTATTCTTGATACTATTACAAATATTGATGCGTTATATTTCTTTTATTTTTGAACACTTATTAGTTGTTTTTCTAGATACAATATTCGATTGAAGACAATAAGGATATATGATAAAATATTGAACGTTTCGATGACATCGGTGCTTGCAGATGGATGCTCAACAACAAGATCAACAATCACAAATCGATTTTGTCAAACATATCGAGGGTATGAAAATATTACTAGATAAAAATTCTTTTTTTTTTTTTTTTTAAAGATTAATTAAAAAGAGGAAAGAAATTAGATCGTGCTAAATTTTATTTGACATATGTGAACTCATATCCTATTGACAAAATTACCGGATACGTTTAATAACTAAATCTTAAAGCAATAATTATCTTCTATATTCTGAAAAGATCATTTCTTTTTATTTACAAAGGAAGATAATAATCATTTTTCTATTCTATCATTTCTAAATTAGATATTCAATTCATTAGTGACATCTATATAAAAAAAAAAACGTTTTTCAAAATTTTGACAGATATTTTCATGATAAAAAAATAATAAATATGTACATATTATATTTCAAAAATATTAATCAAAATTTTAAACATATAATAACTAGAAATAGGAAAGTTTATTGAACTAATTTTTTCCGGAAATTATTAGTATTAAGTATCTATCAATTTTACTCATGCTGAGTAGAGTCCTGCAAATGTTTATAATGCCAAGTTAGATTTTTTTTAATTACATATGAATTGTATTAAAAATTAAGTGCAGAAAAAATATCAATAAATAGTAAAATTCATGCAAAAATTTTGTTAAACAAAAAAAAGAACACAACAAGTGATACATTGCCTTCGAGACTTATGTCAAAGTCTATTGAGTCAATCTTATTCTCTAATACTAATCGTATAAATTAATCTATTTTTTTTTTTTTATAGTTCTGATTGATGTCTTCTCGTACTAAAATATAGTCGATTTTGATTGATTAGTTACACTTATTAAACTTTGAGAAGACTATAGTTTGAATCTTCTAATGTTACATTACTCGCATGGAGATTTCTACTGCTAAGAAATCTCATTAAATGTTCTTGCATCTAGTACATAAAAGCATTTCTAAATATTTTATATTCTTGTTGAAATATTCATATTCTTATTCGTATGAAAATTCTTACAGTAAAACTAGCTCGAAATTTATCAAATGATTTATTTATTATATAATTATTTGTCTAGGTTAGCCATGTACAAGGTAGCACTGTGCTATGTCTGTATTTCTCGTCACTGATGATGGTGATGATGATATTCAAATTCCTAAACATGAACATCTTTATCAACAAATAAAAGAACTTGAATATAATTTTTCATCTATTAAATCTTCATTATCGATATTTACTAATCCTAAAACTTATCATTGTCGGCGCCGTTATCGGCCGCAGCAATGTTTAGTGAAGCATTTGCTCACCTACATGTTCACATTGCTTTTCCTAATCAATCATCTTCATTGGTCAATAATATTTTTTTCCTTATCTTCAATAAAACTCATGACAACATACGCATCAACAACAACATTTGGTCCAAAATTATCGCCGTCCATAATAAAAGAGGACGAACAACAATGTTTATTATTAAATGGTTTATACATCGATCGATTATGTTCAAAAACTTGTCTTGCACAAAAATCACCATTCGAAAAATTCGACAATATCAATCAATTATCATTAAATTTACATTATTTACCATTTTGTTCAAATTATACATTAAATCATTCGATAAATCAAACAAATTTTTTCAACGAAATAACAGAAAACGAATGTCGAAAAATATTCAATCAATTAATTACAAACGACAAAGAAGCTCAAAAAGCTTTATTACTTTTTGTTACTTATATGGAAGCTATCGATTCAGCATCAGTAGAAAATCGTTATTCAATAATCAATGCCGATTGTCAAGTAAGAATATTTCTTTTTTTCCTAATTATTATTATTATTATTATTATGTTTTTGATATTTTAGAAAGCTTATCAAACATGGGCTTGTTCAGTCAAAATTCCATACTTTTATCAAAATCGTCTTATACCGCCTTGTCGAACGATCTGTGATGAAGTCGAGCGTGTTTGTCCCACATTTAGACCCAGTGATCGTGAACCATTATTTGCTGGACAACCATTGTTCTTTTGCGATGGTAATTAGATTCCTTTCCTTTTTAATTTTATTAGACTAATAAGTGTACTTGAAAAAAAAAGAAATCTTTTCTCATGAAAAATTTGACCGTAATATTCTATTTGCTTTGTTTATGATTATTGAAGAGTTTACAATAGATTCGAGCAATAACATAAGTGTTTTACCACATGTATGGCATATGGACAATAAATATTTTATCTAAAAAACAATTATCAAAACCTTAATGTTTTATTACGCTTGTTATTTCTTATTATATCATTGATAATTGACTTCATATTATGAATAGATTTTAATCTATAAACAGAAAATTTTCCTTTTCTTTTTTTTGGTAAATACTTGATGTAAAAATGTTTTATAAGTATATTTGACACTATTATTACTTCTTATCCGTTCATTTTAATCAAGATTAGTTATTTTTAACTAATGATTTATGATAGATCAATTCTAGTTTTATATTGCTTTTTCAATGTGACATTTAATAGCATTTGAAAATGATTTGTTACATATTATGATGACAACAGAATTTTGATGAGCATTGAAAAGATAACAAAATCATAAAACACAATATTTCAATGATAAGATAAAAACAAAAAAAAAGAAGATAAATGTTCTAGATTATCGTTAATATTAAAAAAATAACGAATAGAAAGTTTAACATTTAATGATGAGATTGAAATAAATATTTTGATTTATATCTATATAGGAGATATTGTACCAAACAGTGATTATGGCCAACCACCACATTGTTTTGATACATGTCATCTAGCTGATGGTTCATTTCAACTTCATTCCGACTCGTCGTCATCAAATAAATCTTCATTGACAAAAACTAACAAAGATCATGTGACTAAATTGCCATGTTTTGAAATCAAACTTTTGCCGCCTTCTCCATCTAAAGAATTATTATTACCTTTATCTATCAATAATTCAATATTCAATTATACAAATAATACATTTATTTCTGCATCAGCTATATCTATTATATCATCAATTTGGTCAACTATTATTGTCAATATTTTGACTTATATTTTCGTTTTTCTATTAAGATTATTATAAGAATAATAATAATAATGCTGATGATGATGACGATACAGTTGTATTATTTGTGGTTATAGATAGGCAATATATGTCAGTAATAATCGAGCTGGTTCTCGATCAGAAAAAAGAAATTATGGAAAGAGAATAGAGTAATCGATGGTACGCAAGTCAATTTCATATGTGTATGCATGTGTGTGTGTGTGTGTGTTTTATTTCTTTGTGTAATTCTTTTTTTGTTTTCTCTCTCTCTCTTCTTTCTGTTTTGTTCTTCATGTTTTTTTTTTTTTTTTGTACTATTGGAATGTTATGCCATCTTTGAATGGTCTATCATTCATTACTGTTGCTGCTGATAGATCTAGAAGAAGAGAAAAAAATGAAAAAGAAAATATTAATTGACACTGTCATTATTGTCTTTTAGTTTTTTATACTGATAATTATGGAATAGGACAAGATAGAACATTAACAATGCTTTGTTTATTCTCCAAAAAAAAAATAGAAGAAAGTATGAAATTGTCGGCATCTATCGCATGTCAATAACTGCCAAAAAAAAAGAAAAACATAATAACTTGGACAGATTGCAATCACATGACGATTATATCATCATTAGCTTCTCATAGAAATTTAAATGACTCACATTACAAAAGTAAAAATAATCTTTTTTTTCCAAATTAACTTTATTTATAGATTAGAAAAAGAAGAATACATGTTGTTTTTGTATATTTATTTTAGATTTATACGTGATTAATTATGTCTCAAATAGCGGACGTACAAAATTGAAAAACAAATCAAGATCTTCTTGAAAAAGCACAACCAGGAGATATGATAGAATTTGTTCGAAATATTTATAGTCATTGGGCAATTTATATTGGTAAATCAAATGTAATTCTTTTTTTTTTTTTTTGTTGATATAGAATTGATTTAGGTGATAATGAGGTTATTCATCGATGGGGTGAGGATGATGGTATTGGACAATCAATTGGTATATGGGGAAATGTAACAACTATATTTGGTGTACAATTTAACAAAGCTAAAATAATAAAATCAAATATATCTGATGTATTGAAATATGGTGGCAAAGTTCGTGTTAATAATTATCTTGATTCAAAATGGAAGTATGTCATTAGTCAAAAAAATAGATTTACATGATAATTTTGTAAACTTCTCGTATATAAGACAAATTATAGAAAGAAAAAAAAGAGAAATTTTATCTTTCGAATGAAAATTTATTATCTTAAACAAATAATTATTAACTTCTCTTTTTTTTTTTTTTACAATAAGATATTTTAGATGTTCATTTTAAGTGTTCAAAAAATAATCACTATTTAAATATTTTCAGCGTAAATTTTTAATTATCTTAAGTTATTAAGTGTCGAGTAGCGAATACAATCTTTTTCGACTTTCTCTGACACGAAAAAAAAATAAATGCGAAAACCTCGGATTTAAATCCGAGTGTTATGTGTACTTCAAAAAGTGAAAAGGTATATTCACTTTGTTTTTTATCATCTGAGACATATCTAGGCAATTTGCTTTCTGGACGCAGTTTTTGTGCATTTTGAGACCTTTTTCAGGGGATGTTTTCTTAGAAAGCTACGATTTGGTATAAAACTAATATTAGATTCGGAATCAGCGTTAAAAACTGAGTCGATTTATATATGTTGTGAATAATTCTGAGAAAAATATTTTTTTTGAAAAAATCCCTGTACTCCCCTTCAGGGATGGTCTGGTCAATAATGACAATTTTTTCAATAACTCAGCCATTTCGTGACGGATCCTTCTCATCTTCGAACTCGACCGAGATATTGATGAGACAATTCTGTGAACAAAATTTC
This sequence comes from Rotaria sp. Silwood2, assembly GCA_905329745.1. NCBI lineage: Eukaryota > Metazoa > Rotifera > Eurotatoria > Philodinida > Philodinidae > Rotaria > Rotaria sp. Silwood2. The sequence goes on from CAJNSZ010000482.1 coordinate 44,692, forward strand.
AGCTCAATCGAATGTAATTGTGAACAGTTATCGTGTAAACGGACGGCCGGACACACTGACCGATTCTAGAGTGTACTCACTTTTTGAGTACGCAAAAACGATTGCATTGCTTATTTTGTGATTATTCAGATATGTGCATGATATAAAAAGAACGTTTTTGGTAGAATATTTTATAACAAATCGTTAAGTTAAATATTTTTCTTTTCGCAACATAATTTTCATTATTATTATCGTTTTGAACAAAAATCGAGTTAGTTTGACTTCTAAGAATTATTCAGATCAAGCAAAAAAAAACGAAATCGTCCAAAATTATTCATAGAAATAGAATAGCTACGAATATTTATTAACTATGTAGTATGGAACATCTTTAAATTAATATCCTGCACGAATACGGTTTGTCGCAATCGGATCCGGACTGAAATTAATTGACATCCGGTAGATACTTTCACAGTTACAGTACTGTTTTCAAAGTTTTATTTTATATGAAAAAGTATACTATTTAGTTTCTTCTATAAACAGCAACAATAATAGCAAGATCTTATCATTTGCCGGATCAAGTATCGATTATTCGACTCGATTGCAAGACATTACTATAAATAGTGCTTTACATTAAAAAGTTAATCATTTGAGTATATTCAAATAGCTATGATGGTTAGCTAAATTGTGTTTGATATTACATAGGAGTATGATCCCATTATCGTACGTTAAGAAACCAACATAATCTACACAAAAATTAAATTATTTTGCTTATTAACTCATAATAAGTATCTCAACCATATTTGATGAATTAACTATTAATTGGAATTCTTGATTAATATTAAACAAGAGTGAATAAATTTTAGGTATTATTTAGCAAAGTTAAAATGATACTTTTTTTAAATGTCAATTATTACTGTAGTTGTTAGTAGTTTTTATTTAACAAATTTTATACAAAAAAACAATTTAGAAATTTTTTTGTCTTCTATTTTAGACCATTACATGTGACAATTATTCTTGAAAAAGCTCATAGTGCTACTGATCAAGAAGGTTATAATGTATTATATAGCAATTGTGAACATTTTGCTACTGATTGTCGTTATGGTCAAGCAAGTTCTCGTCAAGTATGAATATTCATTTAGTATAGAAATTCAAACCAAAAAAAATAATCTTAATTTATTATTTGAGGTACAAGTAGCAGTTGGAGGATCAATTGCGGCTGGGGTATGCATGGCAGTTGCACTTGCTGTTGGTGCATATCTCTTAAGTGGCTCTTCGAAAGATGAAGAAAAAGAAGATAATGAGAAAGAAATAAAAATCAGACTGACTTAACATTGATGTGACTTTATTTTTATTCGTTTTGTCTTTTTCATTCAATTAGACTTATCTTTCTAATATATTTTTATCGATGAAATATTTATTTTGTTGAACAGAGAATGGATATTCTAAAAAATATATTTTTTTCATTTTATGTATGTAGAGTTTTAAACTAATTTTATAGATTTTACTTCGAATAAATAAACATTTATTTAACAATCAAAATGATGATTATCAGTTTTTGAAATTCTATATAATTGATGACTTCAATTGTTTGCCTTCTTTTAATACGTAACTAGTTGAAATAAGTTCTTCAACAATAGAATTCTTTAGGTAATCTCTACATGAAAGTTGACTTACATTTTCGATTAATTTTCATCATTTACCTTGAAATTTTTTCAGTGAATACTCTGCTCTAATAAAGTTTTTCTTCATAATTTCAAGACCGTAGTCATTAGGGATGCACCAGTACCAGTATACTGGTGACCAGTAATACTGGTGGACCAGTATAGATTAGAATTTTTCATTTTGATGCTAAATCATAGAGAATTTCGTGTTAATTTTTGAAACAATAACATTTAGGGTAGAGATTTATTATTTTAGAAGCTGTCCATCAATTATATCTAATTATCAATTTTCAACGTCTTTTCGTGTAAATGAGAATATCTCAACTTTGTAAATCGGATAGAAAATAAATCAGCTCTTATCAATTGGAGCATTTTATTAAGTTTGAAGTTCTCTTTCTCTCTCTCTCTGTTGGTAAAAATGAAACATTTTTTGCAAGCACAAGTTTGGAGAAAATTAACAACGAAGATTATGATTCCTTGATTTCATGACGAGGAAAATCGAAAAAAAACAAAATCCCTGACAATTTTTTTTGCTCTTAAACTCATTTTCATCTCAGTATTTGTGAACGTAAATTTATGATTATGAAAGTTATTGCAGAAAAAGAAGCAATTTTGGTTTTTATGAATGATAGAACTGTGAAGGAATTAACCGTCAATTCTTCTCCCTCCAAGGTACTATAATAACTTAGGAGCGCCTATTTCTCAGTTTTTCGAAATTGCTGATAGCACATAATGAAGTGCCATCATTCGAAAACTGTCACTCAATATTGGCAGATATTCAATAACAACTGTCTCTTTAGTAAACAAAACGTTAGTTAAGTTCTTATACTTTTTCCATTATCGAAAAGTTCAATAAGAAAGAAAATGAATCAATTGCGTTATATACTATAAATTGGAACTATTAGATATGGAGATATGTTTTCGTTTGAATACATCTAGAATTTAGAAATTTTCAAGCACGAAAAGAGTAAAGCTCTATTAATGGACAAAAATATGAGTAAGATTGGAAAATACCAAGCAAAAGGAGAACATAAGAAAAAATACAAATTAAATTGGAAAAAACCATGAGAAATAGGCGCCTGAAGAAAGAAGAACAGCGCATACACTCACATATGCGAATTGAAAAAAAAACGCATCTGAATAATAGACGAGAAGATAAAGTAATCAAAGTAAGTTTATTTTTGTAATTATACACACATAAAAATATGGCAATTGAAAACATCAACAATTTAACAAACGACTTCGTTCTCGTCTGGTTAGATAGTACTATTGAAACGAACAAAAATCATCAAAATACAAAAGTTCTTTTACAACGGCTGATTAGAGTTCGCTTACTAACGTTTGATGATCCAGATCAATGTATTGATAATATAACTGACGAACCATTAAAACGAATATTTCTTATTATTTCTAATACATTTGGTAAGCATGTTATACCACTTATACATGAATTTCCATATATACAATCAATATACATATATTATGGTGATCAAGAAAAAATTGAAGCATGGACCATGCCATATTCAAAAATCTCTGGCATATTCATCAAGACACAGGCACTTATACATAAAATTTGTGATGATGTTAAAGTGCATGATAAAAATGGTGATTTATCAATGAGTATGTTTCATCTTGCGGAAAAAGAAAATACACTAGAACAGTTATCTAAAGAAAGTGTAACATTTATGTGGTATCAGTTAATATTGAAAGTTCTTCGATTAATGGCAAAATACGATAGTTCAAAAGATGAAATGATTGCTGAATGTCGAACTATTTATGATAGTAATGCAGCCGAACAAATGAAAATAAATGATTTTGAAGAAAATTATTCTCCAATAAAAGCGTTAGAGTGGTATATAAATGGTAGTTTTGTATATCGATTATTGAACAAAGCTTTACGAGCACAAAATATTGAAATTATATTTAAATTTCGATTTTTCATCAATGATCTTCATAATCAAACTGAACAACTTTATCATCAATATTTAGACAATCATTCTTCTATTATCGATCATCATTTAACAGTCTATCGTAGTCAACATTTAGACATGGAAGAACTTGATNACAAGAAGCTAGATTTAAGTGTCGGAAATAACGGAACTGACAGTGTAAACATATTACTACAGACATGTTAGATTTCTATCTTTTGAGCTTATCGTTTTAAAATATACTTAAAGAACAAACTGAATAGTTTTATTGAAGAAGATTCGAAAACAAAAAGTGTTCTTGGTGCGAGCCGAGGGTGTGTCTAGCTACTGTTATCATGATTTCGTCTCGGCTAAAAAAATTGATTTGATGGCTTGAGCATATAAGCTGGCACATATAAGAAGTCTTGGAAGGTATTATTTCGTTTTAGTAGGAATGTACTAATCACAAGATTTTCAAAGTCATTAAAGCGTATGAAAAAGTCCTAAAATTTGATTTCGAGGGGGGTCATACTTTTAGTGATTTGAAGTGGATTGGAAGGCGCTCGAGATTTGTAGGGGGTGTTCGAAGGATCTAGGATACAGAGAAGGTAAGATGCTAAATTCAAAGCATGACATGACATATTTCGACTGCTGCTCACATAGTCAATCTAAGAGTGCGGGCGATGGTGAGACTAGCTATCATGACAGGTATTTAGTTCACTCTATGGATCTCATCAGATGCCTTTTATCTCTAATTCGATTCAAAAGATTGAAGTCTGGATGTGTATAGCTATCACGATACCAAAGATATTTTGATTTTACTGAAATAATCTTATCAAATGGCACTGGATACTAATACAGAAAAAGATACACAATCTATGAAAATTTTGAACCAGTATACAAAATATCATTTTCTACTCATGAAAGTTTGAGTAGAAGCCCCGTTTGACGGGTTTGTGTAGCTACCATGATACCAAAGGGTGTGGGTGTGTGAGAATCCGCCTACCACGACACGTGTATCATGAAAAAGAAAGCTACGATTACTTTCGACCTTTCTCAAGGGTCTCATCAGGTAGCTTTAACTCTGCATTGTCTCAGATAACTAATCTTGAAAGGAAAATTCTAGAAAGAATAAATCCAAGGTTTAATTACTAACGAGGGAAGGTCACCAACTGTTCAATCGCTTTTGCATTGGGACCATGCACATTATGTAGGTGCAAATGAGCTATGAATACTTTGAAAAACGTTCGGACGGCCAGCTTATTGCTATGGAGATACTGCACATTTACAGCAAGTTTTCAAATGAATGCGGTGGTTCCCGTCAGGAACACCAAAAAAAGCGATTTTCAAATTTCGACTTGAAACATAGCATAGGAACAGGCCCTGTCGAGAGCAGTTTTTTGAGAAAGTGTCAGATCTTCTGGTTGTCCCTATCCGTAGATACAACTACGGTAACTTCATTCGGATAGACCAGAAGATTTGATGTTCTCATTTCAGGATAGAAACAAACCAAAAGATCTGAAACTTTCACCAAAAACTATTCTCAGTAGGGGCTATTTCTATAATTTGACTTTTTCATGGGTAACAATTTGATTAGGAATTTAATAACAATTACAGCAGCTTTAAATTTCATTATAATTTTCTTTTTTATTTAATAAAAAATAAAATTATAATGAAATTTAAAGCTGCTNCCCCCACCCACACCCACACCCACACCCACAACCACACCCACACCCTGACACATTAACTGTCGAAACGTCGACTAAAATATATTACTAAAATATTATATTAATTTATTTATTATATTTTTTTTATTAAATAAAAAAGAAAATTATAATGAAATTTAAAGCTGCTGTAATTGTTATTAAATTCCTAATCAAATTGTTACCCATGAAAAAGTCAAATTATATTCACTTAATAAGGCAGCAATATGGGTCTTTTATTGCAAAAAACGTATTTCAATACGGCAAGTACCAGCTGATGATGTCTAAGACTAGGCTGGATTTGGATTTTTTAAGAACTTGCAAACGAGAAAAATTAATTCCAAACTTCGTACAATTTAAAATCCCATCGACGCATCAACATCATCGACGGGCGATTGATAATTGTTACGAACAGATGATCTTGGATGAATTAAAATGGAAAAAGAGTGAGTTATCTCGTTTGTATCGAATTAACAGAAATTTTAAATCGTTGATTAATCTTGACTTAAACCATTTAATCATTTGTAGAGTTGAGATAATTATAAAAAAGATGGTAGTATGGAAAGAAACAAAAATCAAAAAAACTCATTTAAAAAAACTAAATAAATTGAGAAGTAAACAACATCCTCGAATTTTTTCACATAAATCTATTATTTCACCTATTACAAACCTATCTAAAAGAAATCTGACAGATAAAGAGATTAATATTTTGGAAAATGGGTTAAATTTTGTTTTACCTGATAAAGAATTCGATGAAATGACATTCATAAGTAACATTGAAACTTGTTTTGTTAATTTATTGGGTCATTGTACGGAAAAAAAAGATTACGAAGAAAAAGATATTGATGAACCAATAACATATAATTTAACACCCGTTCAATTACAATTTGCTAGTAAAATCAGATCTATTTGTAATAATTTTCGTTTCAATACTGAGAAGATAATTAATAAGCATAAACAAGATTTTGTTCAATTTGATAAAGTTTTAAAAAGTCTATCTAATGATAAATCAATACAAATAACAAAACCTGATAAAGGAAAGGGAATAGTAATTATGGATAAAGAAGATTATAATAAGAAGATGCTTGAAATATTAAGTGATCATAAGACATTTAAAATTTTGAAATTCAATGAAACAATGTCACACGAAGATAGATTAATACGTAAACTAAAACATTTAAAAAATAATGGTTTTATAACTGAAAAAGAATATAATTTTTGTCGCCCAACTGGCTCTCAGCCTGCTAGAATATATGGCTTACCAAAAATTCATAAAATTGGTGTACCACTTCGACCTATCGTTTCAGCTTCAGGTACATTTAATTACAATCTAGCCAAACTATTGGCTAGTAAACTAGACCATCTAAGAAAAAATGACACAATCATAACTAATACTTTTGCTTTCGTAGAAGAACTACTTGCATTAGAATTTGATAACTCTCAGATAAAAATGGTTTCTTTCGATATCACCAGCTTATTCACTAATGTTCCATTACAGCGCACTATACAAATAATTCTTGATAAACTGTATGGACCAGAACATACCTGTACATATAGTGATAAGAAACGAGATGATTGGTGTCAAAAATGTAAAAACAGATTTGAAATGAAATATTTATTAGATACTTCAACAGAAGATACAAATTTTATCTTTAATAACAAGATATACTCACAAATCAATGGAGTTGCAATGGGTTCCCCACTTGGACCCGTGTTTGCTGATATATATGTCAATTATCTCGAGAGTAAATTAATGTCACGTTTAAAAAATAATGGCTTGTTGTACTTGAGACGTTTCGTAGATGATACGTTTGCTATTATAAAAAAAGATGCTGATATAAATAAGATAATTGATATACTCAACAGTTTTGATAATTGTATTGTTTTCACATGTGAAGAAGAAGTTAATAACTCCTTACCTTTTCTTGACATATATATTACACGACTACCAACCAACATTCCAACAAATAATTTAAATAATATTCTATCTAATAATTCAACTAATAATAGTTCAACTAATAATATTTCAACTAATAATTTATCCAATAGTTTAAATAATAATCTAAATAATAAATCATTTAATAATTCAACAATTAGTTCAAATAATAGATCGTCGAATATTCTAAATTACAAATCATCTTATAATTCAAGTAATAAATCATCTAATAACTCAATAAATAACTCTACTAATAATTTAAATAATAAATCATCTAATAATTCAACAATTAGTTCAAATAATAAATCATCTAATATTTTAAATTATAAATCTTTTTATAACCCAAATAATAAATTATCTAATAACACAATAAAAAACTTCATTAATAATTTAAATAATAAAACAGCTGTTAATTTAACAATTAGTTCAAATAATAAATCATTGAATAGTTCTACTGTCAATTCAAACAATATAGTATTTAATAATTCCACAAATAATCTAAGTACTAAATCAGTTAATATTTCAAATGTTGCTTCAACTATTAATTCAATTAACAATTTAATTAATTTGCCAACTATTTCGTCTACTAAGAATAGTACACAAAATTCTTCTAAATCATTTGCCACTACCATATATAGAAAACCAACATATACTGGTTTGATAACCAAATGGAGTTCTTTCGTTCCTCATACATATAAAGTTAGTACCATAAGCAGCATGGTTTACAGAGCAATAAGGATATGTTCGTCCTATGATTTAATGCATGAACAGTTTGAATTTATAGAATTTATTGGTATTGAAAATGGTTATCCAGAAGGATTTATAAAAGCACAGATCAGGAAAACACTAGGTAGATATTTTGACAAGATCAATGGAACCCAAATATATAAATCAAAAAATAAAACAAACAACGATAAAGATAACTCTATAAAAAGAGAACAGGTCTTCATTGATATTCCTTTCTTTGGCAAACCAACAGTAATCTTAGGGAAACGATTAATTAACTTGGCAAAATCCATAAATCCACAAATACACATTCAACCAATTCAACGACCATCTTCATCTATATCTAAATATTTTCCAACTAAAGATCCAATACCTAAACTGCTTAGATCAAATATCGTTTATAAGTTAGATTGTTCTAATTGTGAATCTTCCTATATAGGCAAAACAATTCGACAAACCTATAGAAGACTTCAAGAACATGGAGCGAATTTCGTAAAAGAAAAAGAAAATAAATCTCAATCTCTCGATAAAATTGATAATTCCAATAATCTTAGACGATCGGACAGAAATAAAGGAAAAATTGTACAATATTTTCCAAAGATACAAAATGAATCAATTGATTTTCAACAAAATAATCTAACACACTCAGCAGTTAAACAACATGAAATTAATAATAATCACAAAATAGACTGGGAAAATTTTAATATCATTGCTAAAGACAATAAACATTACCGATTGTTAGTAAAAGAATCTTTGTTAATTTGTAAAAGCGAACCTACTCTAAATAAAACAGTTTGTTCAGTACCACTAATAATATATCCTGAAGGATTAACAAATAAACCTAAAGTCAAGATTAAATCAACGATAGATGCACTACCAAAGGGGGGAGAATCAGTGTTATGAGCGCTCATAACACTGTTTTCGTCCATGGTAGTGGTATCTGTAGGATTTCTGATTGGAGATACTACAGATGATCACTTTTCTCTTTCTTCTATATTTCTTTGTCATGAGTCACTTAACATCTGGTCTTGAAAATGACAGATTAACTGTCGAAACGTCGACTAAAATATATTACTAAAATATTATATTAATTTATTTATTATATTTTTTTTTATTAAATAAAAAAGAAAATTATAATGAAATTTAAGGCTATTTCTATTTTAAGTCTCAGTAGGATGTCGTCATCATTATTGATGGACAGCTTTTTTTATATTGGGATGTGCGGGCATTTCATGGTATCTTTTCAATGATATGCAATTTCATTGGATTGCTCCACTCACACTTGTCCCATTTGTACAAAGACGAAAAAAGATAGCATATATTCTTGCTATTATGTATGTTTTTATTGGTATGAGGTCGACTTTAGGTCTTCTCTATTATTCTAATTATAATCCAAATATGATGCGTAATGCTCTTGAACCATCTGCAAATGTTGTAAGTTGCAAGTTGAAAATTTTCTGTTTTTAATATTGTTTGTTTTTCTTGCTTTAATAGAATGGTCAGACCTATTTTAATGTTATCTATGTTACCCCATGGCGTCGAATTTCATCTTATGCCATAGGACTTCTTACTGGTTCTATGGTAACTAATCAATACACGTCATACATATTGTGTTCATAGAAAAGTTAAAATAATTGAAAGTCCTCTGATAGCATTAAGTCTATTGGTTTATACGTTGTCAATGTACGGTGATTATGTTTTAGCAGCTAGTCTCAATCGAGCATCGATTATTGCTTATGAAGTATTTTCTCGTTCGGCTTGGTCTTTAGCTATTGAATGGATTATATTTTTATGTTATATTAATGAAGGTAGAATAGCGAATAAAATCCTTTCATGATCTATCTGAACTCATCTAAACTATGCAACTTATGTCATCCATATGACTATTATCTATGTTACTATAAATAATAATTGTATATCTCTTACTTTCTTTAGCTATCTTGCAGCCATTCCTATAGTTACCTTTTAAATGATCTGATCATTGGTATGAATCACTTGAGAATAAAAGTGAATTACAATTTTTTGATACAATTGGTGAAAAAAATTGTAAGTAGACCTAAGTAACTTCTGAGTAGTAGATTTTACCATGCTCCATGTCTTTAGAAACGTTATTTAATAGGAAGACCGATTTCAGCGAGCTGAAATCGTTTAATGATATAAAACGGGATTCATTTTGACTGATTGTTCCTTGAAATATTACACTATAAACGTGTTACTACAGGCGGTATTGAACTATTCAAACTCTATGTTCGAAACTAAAGTGAAGGGACTTTCCACAATGAAACGAATACATGAAAAGTATCGTTCTGCAAAGCTAGTAAAACTTATAATTCTAGAAAAAGATCACTTTTTTTTACCGAAAAAACAAAGTTCCCTTTGAATAAGTTTCTTTGATCAATTTCCCACACACACCCTATTTCGGACGAAGGGGCATAAAATGAGAGAGAGAAATAAAGATTAGTTGTCGCACTATTCCATCTGTGGATATTGACACTTAACGTAGTCAAATTGCAGCAAAGCTTCATTAAACATCCTCTATGAGATAATTAGAGAAAATAAATAAATTAAGCGCACCGGTAATAATCGGTGTCGGTTCCATTTCTGCTTCAAGCTGTGCACTATAGACTACTCATTATCTTTTGTTTTTTTTCTGAGTAAATATCTCTATAAAGGGTGTTGGTGTGACGTACTTCGAGACTAATAACATTAGAAGAAAAAAACATTGTCCAAATCGATCAATGAGAAATTGTATGATAGAAAAAAGTGTGGTATTTAATCTGAATCATAATATGCAACTAGAAAAAAAATATCAAAGATGTGCATACATTCTATAGGCAATATTTACCTAGGAAATAATGATTTGATATCAGTAGAGATAAATAACTGCCCTAAAAACAGTAGTGTGATGATATCAAAAGACAATCAATTCAGGTTTTGTGAGTTAAATTTATCAACATACCAACACAATGAGTCGTGTTAATCAATCCTTGACAAATAGAAAGAATTTTTTTTTCTTCTCAAATTTTCTAGAAGAAGTTATGGATTAAGATGTTGTTAAGATGTAGATGACGATTATATGGGCAGCAAATTCAAGAGTAATGGATCGATTATGTGGTGATATTAATGATATGTTGATACATCTCTTCATTCCGCTACTTAGATTAATATTTATCGGTTTGTAGCAGTTGTATTGCCTAAGCTTCGACAGTTTCTTTTTCTGTCAAAACAAATATATAAAGAGAGATGCCATAAGAATTCAGTAATGTGATAATGTAAAAAAAACAATCTAAGATAACAATACTTGTCGTAAGAGTTTATTCATTTCTTTCTGCAGACATTTTTTATCAAGATATATTACAACATCTATTCTCACTACGTTATTCACGCTTTCATCCTCACAATGGCCTTCGGTTTAAATAGCAACTGACACTGTACATTGTTTATTTAATAATAAGAAAACATCTACGACTAGTACAAGTAATGAATTTGATGAAGGGAAATTTCCTATTTATATATACAATAAATATATCATAGAAGAACAGTTCGGCGATTAGAGCGTGTCAAACTATCATCTTTTATTAAATTATCTCAAAAAGTTCTAACACCACTAAAAAGAAGTAAGAATAAGTAGTAGAACACAGTACACATTCATAAACTATATAGTAAATATACATTATAATATGAAATGTAGCGAACTAGTTAGTTAAGGAATGTACTCATTATTTTTTTTATTCTTTTCGGTTGTTTAAATTATAGAGTTTATAAAACTTTACCATAGAACAAAAAATCTTTTTAAACGAATTTTGTGAAACGTAGAGCTTCTAAGAAAATATTTTTACGTCAGAGTTCTAATGCAAAGAATAATTATAAGTGATGATCAAAGTATTCTTCTTCTATATTATCAAATATTATGATGTTATTAGAATTGAATATTACAAAGTTGTGTAAACATGATATCAATACAGTTTTATTGGCTTCATAGCCGACAGTTTTTTTTTGATGTAACACGATCAGATTCTTTTCAAGTTTAACGTCAAAAAAAATGAAAAAAAAATATTATTCTTATTCCTACATCGTCTATGAAACTCTGTAAATGCAATCAATGCCAAAGTATAGAAACGAGGGTTGTTTTTTTACATTATTATTTCATGCGATTAATACTTGAAATGATTAATTGACAAGAGAACTACTAGAGCTTCACTTGCAAAACATTGATTTCATGGTGTATTCATTCTTTTTACTAAATTGTGATCTATTACGCGCAATAGATGAAGATCTTTTGTGATATAATACAAATCAAGAATACGAGTCAGCTTGACGTCCACGATAATCTCAATATAGTCACATGTCCTATATTTCTGTTAACTGGTTAGTTGTTCCAAAATACAAATGACGTCTTTTTTTTTTTCTTTCCATATATCGAGTATCAGGAACTGTTTTTCTATGCAATAAATGATATGTATTATTCTTCTCGTTTTATTTCGAGATGTTAACAGAAATATCATTATTAGAAATTATTCATATTAGATTTATCTTTGACAACATCTTCGGAGTTGTCTATTGTTCGCTTGATTAGATAAATTTTGTTATTCTATATCAGACGAGTTTTGTTATCTTCTCTTTCTCTTCAATACATTCTCATAGCTAATCAAAAAATCTGATTATGTCGATCACTAATTGAGAAAAGTCTTTCGTGAAAATTACACTCAATGTATATGACAAATCGTTGTATTCTTAGTAAGAATTTTGAATTCTGATGGAAATTTTTTTCCTATCAGGCATAAACAAATATGCCATTTAGTGAAGTATATGTTTGTTTTAAAAAGTAAAAACCAATCTTCAGAAAAATACTCTTGTTTTTGTAATTAAAAATTAAAAGAAAACATATTTAGAAATTCGATTTGAAAACTTTATATAAGTTATATTAGGTATGTTTTTGATAGAATTCGATGTGTTTTTTTTTCATGGATTTTTAACTAATCTCTATTTCAATTGAAAGAAGGAAGTGATTCTGATGTATTCAACCTGATTTATTTTCATAAATGACGTCATATATTTTGTCAAATATATTTCATTTTATATTATTTTGAATCGAAAAATAATTTGCCTATTCCTTGATAAGTAATCTATCAGTAAATAAATGACACAATATTACTTAATATGAGAGAAAAATTTTTTAATGTAACAAGTGAAAATAAAAGTTTCATTTCTGATATTAACTCATGTGTATTGCATAAAGATCAAAGGCCAGCAATTAGCGACATCCCAGGGGACTTCATTTATGAATGGTTAGTAGACAAAACGAGTCATTGAACAAATAATTTAATACCATGGAATTGACATCCGATAACATTCTGCAAATAATCAAAATAGCATAAATTTAATTATAATATTAAAATGTTTGTCTTACGTAAAATTGATATAAACTGATGTAAGAATTTTTCTTCAAAATTAAAAAATAGAATTTATTTCTATGTCATTCGATTTGATAGACATCGTGAAATATCATCTGTAATTTATTTTTATTTATTCTTTCTACTCATATGACATTTGTTTAAATTCACCTTTTTTTTTTAAATTTCTTTTCTTTTCGAAGAGGATATATGAGTAACATAAATTGTTTTGTTTTTTGTGTCGGTCAGAGCAATAATAAACGAATCGGCGTTCTATCATTGGATCAATTTCAGTATGTAAATTAACTTGCCGATTTCTCCTCATTCTGTTCCTACCGAACATTTCTCTTATTCTATGCGCTACTATTCCAGTATGAGGGTGTATGTGCGTTTGTGTTGACTTGCCGATAAGTATTCGATCGTAATGCCTTTTTTTTTTCATTTCTTCCTTTCACATTTGCAGGTAAGCAGCAAGAAAAGAAAGAGAAAGATAATGATTTAGATCAGACCTCGTTGATTATTTAATAACGGTATCATAGAAAAAATACCAGTGTAGTTTTTTTTTTCGATTTTCATTATAAAGTAAGATAAATTTTTCAAGACAAACAAATTTAGGTTGATGTTTCCATGACTTCTTCTCAGAGAGAAAAAGGAACTCGTTCTTTTTCTTTTCTTTTTTCTATCATTGTCGTCAGAGGTTCTAGAGCCAATGCGACAAATAAACGCCCACACAGAACGACGGAAGTTCTATTCAAATAGAAAGGCAGGCTATATATGAATCATGTGCGTAATGCTAACAAAGAAATATGAATAACATTGTTGTTAATCTATATATAATGCACAGAATTTATGTTCTTTCTAGATAGTCGATTAATCAAATGACAGAAGAGTTTCGTCAGTGTTTTGTGGTAAATTTCTCACTATTCTTTTTCGATAAACTTTATATTTTATTCTAGGGTGAAAAAGGTTATGAGACCTTAAAAAAACTAATGAGAAGTGGGAACGAATTTTCTACAGAAATTGCTAAATGTTTACAAGAACGGTAAGAAAAAATCAACATAATCTTTTAAATATTTTTTTTAAATTTAAATAATCTTAATTTAGAAGTGACGCTGAAACAGCTTATGTCAGAGCTCTTCGAAAGAACGGTGATACATTACAAAAACTTGCTGGTCGAGCCAAAGGGTAGGAAAAACTTTCATAGAAAAAAATTTTTAGTTTTCTCTAAAAAAAATATATACTTTTACATAGAACACTGTCAACAGCATTTACAATTCTTGCTGCACAGACAAGTAAAGAAAGTGATGCACATAGTGCTGTTGCTAATATATTATTAAGTGAGATTTCTATGCCGATGAAAAATCTTGCTGAAGCACAATATAAAGAGAGAAAATTAGTAAGTGAGAAAAAAACGCTTGGTTTGTTTTTGATTTGATTTGATATTTTTCAGATTGAAGATACACTGAATGGAAAATTTAAAGAATGGAATGATGCAAAAGATGTTGATAATAAAGTAACAAAAAAAAAAACACGAATGATTAGTTCTTTTTTTCTTCATTTATTTTAGTATCGTTCACGTCAATTTGAAAAATCTAGAGAAATTGAATCATTATATCTTAAAATAAGCGAATTACCAAAGACATCGAGAAAAATGGCCAGAGATCCAACAAAGGTGAGATAATTATAGTATTTATTAAAACAAATCTTATCCTATATAGGAACATACTGTATCGACACCATTGGTCATGAGCTGTGTTTTACCTGCAGGACGTCATACCAGTGCTTCCGAAAAGGTGTGAAAAAGAAAAAAGAAATACAATAATATTTGTTGCTCTGCTACTCAATATCTTGCTTTTTATTACAATGAAAATCACATGAGTTTCTTTGATGTTCGGTTGTCTTTTTTGATTTTAAAGAAGCTATCAATTATTTCTTTTGTGTATGGGAAATATTGTCAGTCTAAGTGTTACTACTGAGCTACATTTGTATTTTTACTTTAATGTATATAAAATGATTCATTCTTTGCGCTCTAGAAAATATTTTGCTTAGGGCATACAAAAAATAGTGACGAAAGTATTTTGATGCGTTATAAAAAAAAAACTTCATATATTTCGATAAGAGCTGTTCGTTGTGATAATGTGACAATAATATAATAATCACATTTTGTCTGTGATGTGTATCCTCTTCTTCTTGCTTTTTTTTCCTGATCTACTCTAATATCTAACAGTCTTTACATAGTAGGATATAGAAAAAGTGGTGGCAGGAGAACAGAAAAAAAAACAGAAATACAGAAATAAGTCTATATTTCATCAAATACTCTTGACTATTCACAATTCGTTGCATTCATTGAATCCATTTATCGAACGTTATAACAAACAGCTCTTATCAAATCATATAGACAGAAAGTTGCTTTAAACTTTTTCTGAAGAATTAAAGTACTTTCACTACTACTTTTGGTTAATCCTATATAACTTATATTTTGTTTTATTTTCGTGTTTTTTTTTGTTTTGGGTTAGTCGACTTCGACTCCTGATTTCAAATATCAGGCGAATGTAAGATTTTTACACAAGCCTCTATTATTTTTCTGACTAATATAATAATTGCTACAGACTATTTTTATTTTATTTGGTTAACTTGAAACTAATATTAATATTCATGGCTTTTATTTTGTATTTATCTAATTAATTTTTCTATTACATAGATGGAAATGTCAATTCGAAGAGCTGAAGAAGACTTAGAAAAAATAGAAAGAAAATATCATGATTCAACAAGAAATGTAGAATCAGTACGACAATTATGTGCTGCTGAACTGTGTCGAGTAAATATTTAAATGAATTCCTTTTAATAAATAATTATTGTAAGATTGCCTTGTAGGGTTGCAACCAAATGCAAAAAATGGAATTAGAAAGAATCAATGAAATGGATAAATATATTCATATCTATGCTAATGCAATTCGAACACTTGCTGAAACTACGAATCAGGTTAATTTATTTATAAGAATATTTTTTTCAATGAAAATCTACAGAAATTTTACTACACATAGTGCAACAAAAATAAAGCGATATATGAGTGAGGAAAAAAATTTTGAAGTGAATTTTTACTGTGAAACCTTGATTTTCTATAGGGATCGCATCTTGATTGCTTACGATTCTCTTCAAGAATTATTGGATTGTGCTGAATATTTTTTTTTGGAAATACCCTACCAAAACTTAGGTCTTGACTTGCAGAGTCCTATCAATCAGAATAGAAAAGTCAAAAAAGAAAACGACCAATTTCAGCGCGATTGAACAACGTTAGATGGGAGTCGTCAGCAACCAGTATATGACTAGTGTCCTACAATCGAGTCGAATGCAAAGCTGCCGAGAGATCAGTTCCCGTCGCGAGTATGGTCTCATACCTGACCCGGCAATTATTGAGATCCTAAGGTTTCAAGATATTTATACTTATCAAAAGAATCTATTTTTAATGAAATTTCATCTATAAATGAGGAACTGAATGCATGCAGAGAAAAATGAATTATGAAAAAAGGTGAACATGTATTATCATGATGGAAAAAGCATTCATTTAAATATCTACAATTACGATGTCTGACACCAGCACTATATTCCAATACTTGATTCATTTTTTTTTCTAGAATATGAAATGACTTCAATTTTCTATTGCTGCTTATGGAAGAAACTAAATATTATACTTTTTCATATAAAATAAAAGTTTGAAAACTTTACTGTGATTGTGAAAGTATCTGCCACATGTCGATTAGCTTCGGTTCGAGTCTGATTGCGAAACCATGCAGAATACTAGATGCTGTTCTTTGGAAAATCAATATATCACAACAAAAGACTACTTCAAGATAGTTTTTCTTAAATGCATATCTCCTTATTTTTGATGCTCGATCGATTGTATCATCTTCAAGAACCAGACACGGTCAAAAAACAAGATAAGGGGTATTCTTAAATAGACCGGATAAAATTTATTTCTTTTCAAAATTATGAATCTCTTCAATATAAATAGAATGAAAATATCCCTTCAGTCTTTTGTACTTAAGAATTTTTTCATTAAAGGTTTCTCACGAATTAAATTCCATTCAAGTCTTACCAAATGAAGATATTATTATTGAAGCTCGATCGAATTTACAAACAACTGAAATCGAAATATTACTTTATGATATATATGTATGTTTAAAAAGAAAATAATATTTTTTTATTCTTTAATTAAAATAAATTATTTCTAGGCTGAATATGAACAAGCAATGGGTGAACAACGACGAATATTAAGCCTTATGCGTTGGATAGACATGTTGAAAAAAGATGTTGACATACAACGACGATCAAATAATGGTTAGTAAGAAATTTTTTTCTTTTCAAATATTTCTGCTAATTATTGCCACGAATGAAATTCTTTCTCATTTAATCAGAAATACGAGAGAGAGAGAGAGAGAGAAAAAAAAGAATATTTTTATTATAGCAAGTCTATCTTCCCTTTCATTGGCTTCTCCTCAAAAAACAGTCGAGGAAGAATCACCAGACGATGATCGATATTCGTCAAGTGATGGAGCTATGTGTTCTACAAAATCTCATTCGATAGCAGGTATCATCTATATTGTATTTGTGATTTCTATCGATCTTACATTTTGCTTTGATGCGTTATATATATATATATGTATATATATGAATTTGTAATTTAAATTTAATTCACCTGCTCGATTATATTTGATATTGTAGTAAGTGCTGCTTCTTATCGTGATGGTTCATCACCATCATCAAACGATGATGATGGTGCGATGCGTCGTGAAAAAGATAAAAAGCAAGGAAAGAAAAAGGCAGCAGGTACTTTATTACACCTATTAGATTGATGCTTGAACGCACTTTTACTTTGCTTGCTATTACTATTTTAAATATTTATTTAATTAATTGATATTTTGAAGGTTTTTCAAGTGAAATGTTCATTGATCAACCGAGTGTAAGAAGAATTATGATTTTTTTTCTTTAAATTAAAATTTTTTGTTTTATTAAAGACTCATCTTTTTCAATGTCTTTATGAAGCAAGTTTATATAAAATTGAATCAGTTTATAATCGTATAAAAAATCTGCCTGAAAAACAATATGAACATGAAAATTGTTTTACTAAAACATATAATGATAAAGTTTGTAAAATTTATTTCAATTTAATTTAATTTTTATTGAATAAATATTTAGGGAGATCCAACAACACTAATTCGCATTCCACTTCGATCATCAATAGATACACCTCCATCAGCTCCATCAGCAACAAAATATTTTGCTGAAGTAATGCCAATGTTTATTCAACCAATTATGCAGCAACCTCCAATGATATATGCTACACAAAGACAAGCACCACCAATGGCTTTGATAGCTAATGACACTCATATGAAATCCACATCATCAGGTAGAAAATAAAAACAACTCAACAGAATTCATATTTTCGTATGTGAAAACTATTCAACAAACGTTCATTTATACCATTGAGAGTTTCATTTGGTTGTGTTCGTCAAGAGGAAATATTCTAAAAGCAAACCACAATTCTCTGCTAGAGCTCGTCAGGTCGAAAATTTTCAGATCCGACTCGAAGAGAAGAAGATCCAAATCAGCACTTATATCGATCCTCACTAAAAAAGTTGCGACTCTTTCCAAACCCGAACCTACGAAAATATGGACTTGTAGCTCTTTAATGTCAACACTCCACTTCCATCTCCCTTCACCCGTACCCATGAATCACTGCCTTATTTCTTATATACCATTCGATGCATTGCAATTTTCTCTATAAAGCTACATTAATGACATTCTAGTTCAGGGCAGACTGCTAAACAAAATCGTTTTTTTTTTTGAAAAATTAAACAGATTTTAAAAATTTATTTTAACTAACTGTCCATTATAGCAAAGAATATTGTCCCTCGACAATATATATTGCAATCTAATAAAATGTCTTGTAAGTTATTTTAAAATTTCTAAAATAATTCATATATTATCAATTAACAATAAAAATTTGCTTTAAACAGATTATTTATACTTTCTTTCTTCTTCTTTTATATTTAATCAGAATTTATTTTAATAAGGTAGTTAAAAAATATTGCTATAAAAAAATAATGACAATCAAAAATAAAAGATTCAATACATATTGACTTATTTTTTGTGTATTTATTAATATTATAACACATGCTTGCTTTTTTCTTTTCAATTTACAAAATTAGATCCTTATTTAAAATGTAAGTTGAAAATAGAAATATAATCAGTTTATTTTTCTGTATGTTTATTGCTTTTCATATATATTTTAAACGGAATGTGCATGAATTGATTTAAATATTAAAATAAAATAAATGATTTCTTTTTTCATACAGATAATCAAATGGGAACAAATCGAGCAGCTTATCCAAATCTTACGGCACAATCAACAGAATCTTATCAACAAAAACCAGTTAAACATGTTCGAGCAGTATATCCTTATGTTGCACAACGTAGTGACGAACTAACTCTTAGAAAAGGTTTAAATAATTGTAATCATTTTTCGTTTTATTGATTTTTTTGATTTTTTAAAGGAGATATTATTATATTACTTGAACGTCGACGAGATCAATGGTGTAGAGGAAATTTAGAAGGAAAAATTGGTTTATTTCCTGGAACTCATGTAGAAGAAGTGTAATTATTATCTTCGATATTTATTATTTAGTTTCAAATGCCAAAAAAGAATCAAATCATTTTGTATTTAAAATGATTAATAGAACAGTTATAGTTGTACTGGTGGTAATAGGAATTAAATCAAATGGAATGAATGAAAGACTAAACCGACGTTATATTTTTTATTTGTCTTTACGTGTACATGTTTTTTAAATAATTTTTTTTTTTTCATGCCTCAAATAAATTTCTTATAATTAATGAATGTGACAAAAATGATGATATATTAGAAAATTTGGTTTTATTTCTGCGTCTATAATATTTATCATTAAGAAATTTAATGTAGATTTCAAAAGTATTGAAATAAATTCGATCAAAGAAACTAGTAATTATTGATATATGAGAATTAGAAATGAAAATTTGCTATAAGTAAATTGCTAAGAAACGAAACCTGATAATAACTCAGATCGATCATTTGGACCGTCTGAAACAATATCTTAAACGGTGTGATTACTGCTCGAAACGATCATCGTCTTTTGAAACGTTTTCTGATAGCTAGAATTACGAACTGTTTTTGAGTCATTTACAGATTGTTCTATTCGACCTAAAACAGAATGGAATATGTTTAGACTTATAGAGAAAGAAATCTTCTATCTAATGGCGTATGCATTATCAGGTACTACGACGTACTGTTGAGATATTGATGACAGGTGCCACCTTCGGCGTGGACATGGTAAAATGTGATAAATGCAACCCACCTATCAACACGTTAACAGTACGTAATAGAACTTGATAATACATACACTATAATAGAGAGAGAGAGAGAGAAAGTTTTTCTCTAGAAGTCTGCAAATATTCTTTTTCTTTTGTTCACTTCTGTTATTCAATAAAATTCCAAGAAATCAGTGATAATAATTCTAAACTAAATACTCGATTTTTCTACTTTCAATATATGCAATACGTAGTAGTTGAGTTTTAGTTATCAAGAAGTAAGAATGTAATGAAATTCCTTTACATACACACACTGATTAAATTGAAAATATTTAAAAATAAAACATAATTATTATTAAAAATGAACGAAAAAAATGTTTTCACCATCATAAAATGACTCATTTTATTTTTCATGATTAATTTAAAAGAATCACAGCAATTATTAATGTCAGAATAATAATTGAAAAAGAATAATTCGTTAATATTATGGACTTATTTAAAGTACATGTATATGTCACTGGAAGCGTACTAGTACAAGGTGATACTTGTAGACATTTTGCATAACATGTTGTACAAGTTTCATTTGTATTAAGTTCATAATCTATACAACCATATCCACCACAACAATTACATTTACATTTTGTTCTTCCATTGGTTTCACTTAAACATACACCACTAATTTGATTTAAATAAGTTGGTGAACATGTTGATACATATCGATTTTGACATGCTTGAGTACAAGCCGGTGAAGAACATTGTGATGCTGAAGTTATACCGACCAATAAATTTGGTGAACAAGTAAAACCTGGTTGACAATGTGAACATGAACATATATTACCTAACCAAGGCGGCATTGGTGTACTTGTTGTTGTTGTTGTCACAGGACCCGTACATAAACCTTGTGTTTGTCCATTTTGACTCGATACACATTGCATTGGATACTGAATACTACATGCTATACTACATGAACTTATGTCGCATAAATATGAAGTACTATAACCGACGAATGTTGGTATACATGTAAAAAGACCTGTATTACAACATTTACATTCACAATTAAATAAAGTATAAGCAGGCGATGAACATTGTGCAAGTATTTGACCGTATGGATAATTTGCTGCACATTGTGGATACGAACAACGACATTGTGATAAACATGTTTCTGTTGAACAATTTTGTACATTAACAGTACCTACCATCAAAGGCTGACAATATTGACCAAGACAACATAAACATGAGCATTTATTTTGAGCTTGAATACCTGTTATGAACAAAGCAATTAACAGCACATACATTTTCTATCATCTGCAATAATCATGTACTGATTCACAAATGCCTATGTCAAATAAAAATAGTACCATAAAAAAAAAAAAAGAAAAAAGTTATATTTGCATGAGAATGGAAACGAATAAATTCTACTAAGTTCAAGGTAATATTATATTATTCATAGTATTACGTGACAGATGTACAATAAAATCATTGATATAAAAGTGGAGAGAGACCATTAACAAAATATCAACTTTTATCGATTCTGTGACTTTTTTTAAATCTATTCTATCACACTGATACAACATAATTAATTGTAGTATTTTAATATGGATGATTATTAGATCAGATATATTTTAGTAAGTTTTCATCGAAATTATTCTTTTTAACACACATATTAATTTGATAAGATCAATGAGAAAACGAAATTAAATTACAAGTGTCATTATCATATTAAAAGAGTTTGTTAATAAACAATGCAAATAATTTTATTTCTCTTCTTGAATTGTCAGAAATCATAAATTCTAAGTGACGAAACAGTAAAGTGTTAAGTTTTATTAAGTCAATATATGGTTTCACTATACTTTCATTATCACTTATATAAGAACATTGAGAGGGATAGATATTTCTACCATTTAAAAAAAAAAAGACAGACAAATTTCAAGTTCGAGTCAATTGTTTGTTCAGGGTATGTTTTCAATATAATGCATCTCAAAATTTTTGAAAGTAAAAACTTGATAAATTAGAATTCAAATGTGTGCTATCTATGCGGTAGAGTCCATCGAGTTAATTCTGGGTCTGACTAAATTCAAGTTCAAATATTTTGGATCCGATAGGCTCAAGTCGTCTGAGAAATATCTTGAGTCTCTTAGTCAGCGAATACAAAAAAATCGGAACAAAGTATCTCGTATCTTCGAGGAAACTATTCAATTCTGATTAGAACATTTTGAATGCAGATATCAGTAATTTATGTATTGATCTATTTTTATGTTATCAAATCAGTATTTCGATGTGACTAATAATCATTCTTGTTATTCATATCAAACAAAGAAATAAAATATAAAAGCATAGTTATACAAGACAACATTTATCAAATTTCTGTATTGAATAAATATGATAATTGTTGAATTTGTTTTTGTTGAAGTCAATTGCTAGTAAATCTAAAACAATTCAAAAAATTGTCATTAATATATGAAATACAAGTTGCTACTTTAACAAGATTGTTTAAGATAGAGTGACTTTGATATTTTTAACGTTGAAACTGAACGATGAATTTTTTTTTATCAGTAGTTGTTCATCTTATGTTTAATTTTAAATCACATTAAGCATCTCATTTATGTAGTAAAAATAAAAATGAACTATATTCACTATTTCGAAATCTATTCATTTGATATTATTAATAGTTAATTTCGGTATAATGAACATTGACTCTTTGGAAGAGAATTATTCAGTTTCATTGCGGAAAAATCCTTTTTTTACGAACCGTTTTATGGTGCAAGATGTAAACGTGTTCGTAGTATCTGCCGATATTGATCGATGAATTTCTTATATATGTTTCTGATGGTAGAACAAACACTGCAAAAGTAAGTATAGTGCAATAAAATAGATGAAATATCGAGTAAGAAATAACCATGAATCACGAGATGATTTCATACAACCTGAAACTAACGATATTATAAAACGTGGTATTGCAAGAATAACTAATGCTATTGGAACAAAAATTAAATGTTCATGCTGTTTAAATTGTTTGCGCAAAATTTTTCTAGAATTTTGATTATATTGAATAATTTTTCTTTGACAAGTAGTTGTTATAATGATAATAATAGCCGAAATCATATTAATGAGAAATAGAGCAAAGAAATGAGATTTATTGACAAATACGTTTCTTCTCATCATCATCACTATCGTCAATTAAACGTCAGTGAAAAGGATCATGCATACCTTTACTAATTGTTAATAACAGTAGTATTAGAATGATATATTTAGCCAATTGTTTACTCTTGTTTCGATTAAAATGAGTTCTTTTTAATACAATAATTGTTCTTTCAATAGCTACACAAACACTTAACCATTGATCCATATTAAGACCGATTCGTAATAGAAAATCAAGTGATCTACATTGAACATAAAGAAACAATCGATTTTTAATGTATGTCATTTGAGCAATAATAAGTATCAAAAATTTCAATGCAAATACAATTATCATTATTGATGTATTGATTGATGAACTTAATAAATAGATATAACATGCAGTTTGTCTTAATACTTCACTATTAAATTTAATCACTGATAGAATATCATTAAGAAGACCTGCTAGAGTCATAATTATAGTCAAAACTAAACTTATTTGTACAATTGGTAATTGTTTTAGAATATTGATATGTGATCCAATATGATAACCTAAAATGGTATCGAGTGAAAGAGAAAATCTTTCTGAATTAAATTGACATCGAGTTCGATGAGTACAAGGAAGACAACTGCATACCGATGTTTTTGGACAAATTCTACGATCTTGTAAACATTGTGCTCCATTTTCATAATTACTTTAACCAGAACAATCTCGTAATAATGTATGATTAAATTCGAAACAATTTGCATGATGTTCTTTACCATAATTCATACCAGAGATGGACGGGACAGTCAAAAAGTTACACCGCCACCGCTCCGCCCCGCCACGTCTAAAATCTGTTTTCAGAGGTCATTTATTCATAAAATTTTCAGTAGCTTTTCATAATTACTATTATATTTCCTGAGATGAAAAGGCATAATTTAAAAACAGGATGACCTATGAAGAATAACATGACGATAAGAAATTTAAATATCTCTACTTCTGTTCATTCAAATGGGCTCATTTTTTGGTTGAGGGTAGAACTCTACTCATTTTTTTTTTCATTCGGATAATGTAAGTAAATTCTACTGTTAAGTATTTCAGTTGACGTGAAGAAAGCAGCTTTACTAGTTGTCAAGTAAGAAAAACACATGAAATATTGTGTAGATGATTTTCAGTTGTTATTTGACAGAATTGATGTACATATAGAAAATTTTTTGAACTAGCTACTTTGAATGCTGTAAACTCGTGTCTGAAAACCTTTGGCTACCCAGTCGACAAGTTTTCAGCAAAAATAGGTGTTCTACGCCTGAAAATTCGAAATATTGTAATTGCTAACTTTCAAATTGACTGGTTGAGAAATTTCTTTCGATATACATCCATATAGTATCATTGAGAAGATTTATTTGAATATTTTCAAGTAATTCTGTCAAATGACAACTGAAAATCATCTACACAATATTTCGTGTGTTTTTCTTACTTGACAACTAGTAAAGTTGCTTTCTTGACGTCAACTGAAATACTTAACAGTAGAATTTACTTACATTATCCGAATGAAAAAAAAATGCTGAGTAGAATTCATACCCTCAACCAAAAAAAGAGCTCATTTGAATGAACTGAAGTAGAGATATTTAAATTTCTTATCATTATATTTTTATTTATAGACCACCCTGTATATAAAGATAAAATCTTGCAACGCACCGTCACCGCCCCGGAGGGGCGGGGCGGTGTGACACCGCAGCCCATCCATTTCTGATCCATACATAAATAAATATGAACTTCATCATAGAAACAAGATAATTGTAATGAATATATTTGACATAGTAAATGATAATATTTAATACGACGAAGAAGATGATATTGAATTAATGTTTCATTAAATAGTTCATTGATATTCTGAAAACGACTAGATGATTTGAGTGTTTTTGTAATCGTAATCGAGTAATTATTTAGTTTTTCAATAACAATTAAATAATAATCATTTTAAAAAAAATTCAAATAATGCAATATAAAATGAACGTGACCAATTAAAAATAATTGAATTTCGATAGAAAGGAATTGTTTTAAATGTAGCTCCAATTTCATGTGTAGCATTATTTATCACTTCAATAAAATGAACAAGTATTAATTGTGATAAAATGACATCTTTCTCAAATGATAGAATAATTTTATTGTTAACCATTTCACATGTATCACCGAAATAACCTTATGGACAAATACATTCAAATTTTTTACTAGATACAACATATGGATCAAGAGGTATACATTAACCACCATTATGATACAATGTTGTTTTTTTATTTGATTGACATATTTCATTAGAAAGTAAACATTGAGAACTCCATTTATCAATAGAACATACACAAATTGATCGATTATTTGCTGATATACCAATACATAACGAACCTGGTGCACACATACAAATATATGGAATTGTACAATATAAACCAGACCATCATTGATTACATTGACAAAAACTACGACCTTTCGGATCTTTGAAATATTTTATACATTTACCATGAATACAAAGATGATCTGAACAAGTATTAATCATGCTATTCTTATATGGAATGTTAAGTTGAATGGCAATACGATACACAGGTAGAAAAGCGAAATTGATTGGTAATAATATACTTCCTTGATAATCTAATGAGATCTTGTCATAGAAAATCGATATGAATGAAATGATTTTGACTTTCATTTTTAGGTCATGTAGAATAAATTAAATAAATATTGAATTTAATTTGACAATGCTGCATTGGTAAATAAGTAAGTTGTTGATGGGAATGAATAGTTCGCTGATCACTATCATCCATAAGTGCAATAACAATACAAAATGGGATTCGTTTTGAATGAGAAAATGTTTGAAATTCTATAGTGAGAGCAACTCGTTGATTTTGATATTGACACATATCACCATAAAAACTTGGTGGACAAAGACAAGTGATAGTAGTCAAATAATACGAAAAGAAAGTCCACGATGACAATAATGTTGATTTATCGTTTGAATAAATGGTAAACGTTGAGAAACATTCAGATTAGTTTTCGTTTTGTTTTTAATCGAATTTTGAAATTTATCAAGTGTAAAATGGACTATTTTTGGTTTTTCTATATTATCATGTAATTTGCAACGAAATTCTTCGATATCAGTTCGAACCGATATACATTTTGTTGGCACAAACATTGTACCAAGGTGTGGACCAATTCCAATTATTACTACAAACTTGTTCATTATCACCATATGTGCATTGTTCAAAGCGATCACAAACGTATTTTAAAGCAATACAAGATTGATCACGATGATTTCTACGATGAAAATTATAAGATATTGGTAAATAATTATTGCTACGACATAGTTTCGGTTCATCTGTAGCATCAAGACAATTAATTTTTCCATCATTAGTTTTTTCAAGGGATAAACGTATTAGTTGATTTGTAACAGATGGCACACATAGGTGATGATGAGGAGAACAGTTTAATAATGATGATGAATTACAATCAATTTCATCTACTCCATCAAAACAATTCCAGAAGCCATTACAACGAGTGTATATATTGTTACATGGCCAATATTCACATTCTGTTTCATCGGTTTCATTTATTTGATTGAAAGTTACGGGTATTAGTTCAGTAAAACCATCACAAATTGTTTCAAATGAAATATGTTTTCTAGCATAATGCACATCTGGATTTTCGTCATCATTATAATCACAATCATTAAAACCATCATGAACACGATATTTTGAAATATATTTCGATGAATTAAGACATTGATACATGAGTGACTTGTTACAAAATATTGAATCATGTCTAATAATTGTATTACATTTGTAAAGTTGATTATAATAGGGTGAAATAGAGGCATAAAACCACAGTGTTGAATGCGTTAGTTTATATGTCAATGGAAAATCCTGTGGACGACGACATGTACGATTATTAAATGATATCAATGTTATGTTTGAAAAAAAAAACCATTACAAAGTTGATCATTATAGCGTATATATTGAGATTCATTTTTTGTATAAGCAAGATAAATAAGACCGAATAAAATCGAACCAGCAGGTAATAAGAGCATATCTGGACAAATTTCACAAATTATTCTTGGACATGTTAAATTTCGAAGAGTTGGTATATAAATAATACATTTAAATGCTGACCAACAATCATCTGATATAGACTTTAGGTTATCGAAAAATATTGCTTGTAAGAGTAGTTCAGTACGTTCTTGCACACATGAACTAGTCAAAGGTTTAGGAAGATATTGCCAATGATTTTATTGTACATATAACATGTTCACAAACCAAATGATGGTTCAAATATATCGCAATTGTAACGTTTAGAGGTAAGTGAAAATATTTCATTGCTTTCATCAAGACAATAAGAATTATTAGGATTATCACGAAGAAATATTTCTGATATACATTGTCCATTATTACATCGAAATTCTTCATTTTGACATTCATTAAGTTCAAATAACCAACATTGTTCTTCATCAACTGCATCATTTAAACAATCAATTTTTCCGTCACATATTTCACTCCAATCAAGACATGTTGAATTTACACCACGATTACATTGCAAATGATTATAGCATGTTAAAGTTGTTGGTTTATATTGATTTCTAAGATAGAAATCTTGAATAAATTCATTTAACGAACTATAATTTGATTTATAATCATCAAAATGTATGCTGACAGATTCAGCCATATCTTGGTAGAGTATAATTGTAGAATAATTGTGTTCTCATTGATGATATTTCATTTGAAATTGAAATTTGATTTAAATAAAATTAATAATTTTCAATTGTATCCATAGGTGCTGACCAAATGTATAATTGTTGACTTGTAATATTTCGTTCGTAAAATTCAGCAAAAGTAAAATGTTGATCCATATTACTTTTTTGAATACTCCATTTTGATGGCCATTCATTCATACAATATGAGATTATATCATAAGGATCATTTTCAGTTTTAGTTAAACCAATAATATTGAGACAATCATGTTGAATAGCAAGATTGTTATTATTGATAATTTCGGTGAGATCAAAATTAATTTGAAATATAGCAATAATTTCATGTAAGCACATGAAATAAAGTAGATATTTAACAAATGACATTTTTCATTCTTCAACAGTTGA
Source organism: Rotaria sp. Silwood2 (assembly GCA_905329745.1). NCBI lineage: Eukaryota > Metazoa > Rotifera > Eurotatoria > Philodinida > Philodinidae > Rotaria > Rotaria sp. Silwood2. The sequence goes on from CAJNSZ010000482.1 coordinate 73,569, forward strand.
AATTAGAAAACAGTAAGAAATATTAATATAATTTTTATATAATAAATAGACTATTTCAGGCAAAACGGGATATACCTACCTTTTGTTTGGATCTAATTTAATTAGTTAATTAATGAGTGAATATCTCTCTAACCATACGAGGAACATTCACATTCATAGTCACAGCTTTCCCCCATCCACACTCTCAAGAGAACAATGTAGATGTAAGTATGAATTTGTCTTTTTATCCGTTTATATACCTACAAACCTATCTAGCAATCAGCTTGCCTAACTAATTTCCTCACAAAAATACACACCGAACTATCCATTTTGAGCTCTTACACCCTCTGTTAATCTGTATTGCATCTGTTTGCTTTCCAATGAATATTCATTACAGAATGTTTTGAGTACTTGATTTTAGGGTAGTTAAGACTGATTTGAATTTGCTTCAACGAAGAATTACGTCTTTTAACACTGACTAACTGCCTTTGCAGATTTATTCATGATTTAACAATATCTATTTTGAATGTGCTATTAATCTAACTGTTTTCGACTTATTTAGATCTGTTTTGTCGACTTTACATTTTTTATTGGTCTTTGAATCATTAGCAAAGAGGGTTTAATAGATGAAAAAGCAGTGAAACAATAAGCAGATCTTGAAGAAAAATCATAAAGTCAAGAAGTTTTCACAGTCATTCATTTGTAGTAATGATCAATAGTCTTGAAAGTACTTTATTCATTAAAGCAATTCGTGATAAGTCATATGCTATACCAAAATAAAGTGTCAAAGTGTTCTTATTATAAACATTCAATAGATACCAAACATATGTAACATACAAAAAAGAGCTGTTATTCAAATCTACTGCTGGAGTAAATGGCATACTTCAATATTAGTTTTAGATTGTGTTTCACAAAAGATGGAAAAGAAAAGACTTATAATCAGAGATGAAACTAACTACCTGTATACTTTAGCAAAGGTAAAAAGATGAAACAAACAAAAAACGGATGTCTTCTTTTATTCTGGACATTAGTATTTGGCCTTGCCAAGTGTGAGTGCTATATTTGGGCCATCGTTTTCAGACCTTTTTCCTCTTTCTTTTATGCTCTACTATCACAAACATCAGTAAAAGAGGCACTCCGCTTTTGAATTAAATATATGCTCAAACAATAGATCTTAGTAAGTTCTTGGACATCCAACAAGGATTTAGTTTTTCCAAGCCTCCTGAACAGAAATATACAACTCAAATTTATATTAATAATAAGGCAAAGTTTGAAAATAAATCATTGTTTATTATCGAAGATATAAATCTGTTTGACATACTGATTTAGTATTACAAAAAACAGTATATACTCTTGCTCAAAGATGCAAGTATTAATTCATCTAATATTTTCAACAAATATTAATTTCATAATGAGCATGCATATGGAGATGTTAAATCATTTGCAAATGCTTTAGTTAAAAAAACCCTGAAAGAATGAATTAGTGTACTTTTCATAATATGATCTATTTTCTGTGGCATGTTAATAAATCAAAACAGAATCAACAAAAACAAAGAAAATACAGTAAATCATTCAATTAGTGGAAGTAATAGCTGTTGAAAAAATGTTCAATATATAATATGTAACTATAATAACTGCACCGAATGAGCAAACATAAGAAACACATGTGTTCCTTTAGATCGTCTTTCTTTCAATATACATATTATCATCTTTCTACCTATAATTAGTACACAATTACCTCTCTTTGCCGATTTTATGCAAATGATACATTCAAACGAAAGAAAAAGCATTTTATTTTGATTAGTGACATACACATGTATGATATCGACACCTTTCAAAAATTAAGTTTAGTATAGCAGTACTATATGTTCAATAGTGAAAACTAAACGAATTTATTCATTCAATTTTTCTTAACTAAAGCACTGATAAATGATCTAACATCTTCATATGCATGTTCATTATAAAATTAATATTTGTTGAAAATATTAGATGAATCAATACTTGCATCTTTGAGCAAGAGTATATGCGATAAAAAAATTTGTGAAAGTTCACGTTGAAAACTTGGATTTCTTCGTGTTTACACGAATATTTTATGTCAAACGTGCTTAAACACTAAGGAAAGATCGATTTCGAGGGTTTAAACTCATTTTTGTAAAATCATGTCTGTTTGGGAAGAGTATGCTTTCGTTTATATATTCATACTTTGTTATATCGGTAACGAAAAATAAATTGATTTTTTTTCTTGAAAAATCCATGGGTGCTCAGAAAAAACTTTCGATAGAGATTTTGTACCATTAGAAATTATGTACAGAATGGTAGTGTTTATTTTTCAAAAATTATACCTCAATTCGAAGGTTTCTATATGAAGTGAAAGTCGATGTTTCTTAACGCTACTTCTTTTACTACCACCTTCTCTGAACAAAGAGTTCTAGTGCTGTTTTTCTTTTTAGAGCATCTAGAGTAACTTAACTTACATGTAACATCTAAAAATTAACTCTAAGAATTTTTAGTATATCAAGATATACGTGTTTGAATTTTGCGAAATCACGTTGCTAACAAATGAATTTGGCTATATCTTATTCATTCTTGTCTCTTTTAAAAGTAAACTTACAAGTGTTCAATTGCATAAAAAGTTATAACAAATGTTGCTTGAGTTTTTATTCGTCTTGCATTGATTATCTGTATTTATTTTCCGTAGATGGTTTATCAAATAATGGCACCGAATGAGAAAGGAAACATTAGGCATTATTTGAACTTATTGTCATAATAAATAAAAGTGAAATCTATTTTTTATTTTAGTAAGTAAAGATACAAAAAGGTTTATTTCTCTAATTATTAATCATAGTGTTTTATAATTCAATAAATACAATGAAAAATTCTAAAATGAATGATTTTTAATAGAATCCATTCGTTTACTTGTTTCATAATCTCAATAATCATAAGCGTGATGAGATGGATTAAAACTTACATTTGCTTGATTCATCATTATGGTATTTAATTAAATATGTCAAAGATAGTGTATATTCTGAATAGATTCAATATGATGAGTTTAGGGAAAAATGAGAGTTAAAAATTTAATTTAAGATTTTATATATTAAAAACAACTATTTTATTGATATCAGAAAGTGAATAGAACGTAAGTGAATGAACATAAAATTCATTGGCTATACACCCAAAGAATTTACCTTTCTCTCATCTTATATTTTTTCTTTTCATTTTTCATTTTATTTCTCGATTTTGTCTCAATTAATTATCTATTATTTGTAAAGAATAATTATTCGTGTTGATAAACAAATATGTTCTCATTCCGTAGATAATACTGTAATATGAATTAACAGAAAATCATTTTATTCGTATTAATAAATTTGTCTTTTGATGATGAATCTCATATTGTTTCAATAATTTCTTAGTTCATTAAGTATGGCGAACTGAAGCATAAATCAAATTTGGATATCATAAGGAAAACAAAAAGAGTAAAATAATCAGATCCATGAGTGACTTTCAACATTAAAGATTCCTGATTCATTCAAACCAATTTCTACTCTCACCTTTATTATAGATAAGAGAGTAAAATGTCTTATCGTAAAAAAATATAACATTTGTATGAATATTTATCTTCACTTTTCATTCAAGTTAAAATCAATAATTTTGTTTAAATAAAAAAAAGCTATTTATCCGACGGATGTGAGAACTTATTTTTTGGCGTTAATCATATAAAATAAATATGAAAACAGATATCTGTGCTTTATATCTTTTCTTTCAATATTGCGTAGCATGAGTAGGTACCTTGAAATAACAACTATGATTAGAGAAAGACGATTGTTATTTAAATTTCAGAACAAAGTCCTAATAAGTTCGAAAATACTTTTATAATATTATAAGAAATGTCCATTGCTAAAGAAAAAAAGGTGGGTAGGTATTTTTTTTTTTCAATAACTGTTGATAGAAACAGGATATAGAGCGATGCGGTTTTCACCGTTGGAAACAAGAGATGAATTCACATTGAATCATATATTATAGATTCTCCCAAAATGTTTTCTAAAAGAAACGCTGGAATATTAAAAGTTATTTAAACAAAAATACTCATTCTACTTTTTTTTTTTTTTTTTCAAAGAAATATTAGTCTGAAAAAGAGACAAAGTCAGACAAAAATTGTAAAATCTTGAATTCTGATCTCTCTTATATTTCTTTAATATTCAGTTTATCTAATAATCTAGGTGATTTTTTCTTTTCTTACTATTGAAGAAAAAGTATATAGAAATGTTTGTTTTTTTTTTTTCAAACAAGTTCTATTTACTGTGCATACTTTTGATAAATATGATCATGACGTATGATTTTCCATGAGTGACTAAAAATAATCTTTTCAGATCTGTAACACAATAGTATATTAACAATTTATTTTATATTGAAAATTGAAAAAAGAAAACGTTTTATCAACAAGTATAGAGCGTTGATGTGTTGTCAACAAAGATCAGATTCAATGAATATCTTATCTGATGAGGTATAAATTTCAACAGTCTATTTTCTTATCGATATTTATCCGGTCAGAGCTAAATGCCATTTTAACGTCAAGATATTTTTTTCTAGTGATATGTACAGTAATGATATTCATTTGTAACATTTTCAAAATAATGTTCGAAATCTAAGAATTGTGATTATAGTACAATCATCTTCTTTGTTCATTTTAGAACATAGTTATACATATACATTTGAAAAGAGTCGAAAAACTAATAAATAGAAATATTTTAAACTTGATTTCGATTATTCTAATGATACTTTATTTTAGTTAATGAAAAATCTACGATAATCTTATCTTACTAATTATGTGAATACTTGATTAGAACAATGTGTGCTTTAGAAATTTCTTCTTACAAATATGAAATTATTCAATTATTGTTTGTAATTTATCTGCTATTGTTTTAACTAATGGATAACAACTTAACATCGGCATGAACGTGCATGATCCATGTCCAAAAAAGTCCTGGATATCATTCCGATGTCTAGTAAAAACACCAAGTTTCTTTTCTACGGATGGATTTCAAAAGTACAGTTCAATGCTATTATCTTTGACATTGACAGAAAAAAATCAGACTTCTTTTGAGCTTCAAAAATTATAATGGAATATTTCTATCTTATTGGCTATCATTGTTTGAAATCTTTTGACCCGTAAATCGTCTAGATCTTGCAATATTATTTTATAAATATTTGTTTGACACGTTATTACGTGCATCTGAACATTTAATTTTTATCAATTCCAGTGTCCATGAAACATAGAGGGTATGAGTGTGGACATCGTTCTTCCCTGATAAACACATCTATGCAGCCATACGTCCACATCTGCATCGAGAAATCTTTGAAAAATTGTAATGTTTCAAGTCAACAAGCAGAAGATCGAAAGTAACACAGATTGGAAAGAAACTACTTTCGATATTTCATTTGAAATAGAATTTCAAAATTTCAGTGCAAGTTTTCAATAAGAAAAATTAAACAAGCTAATATTTGTATGAAGGTAACGCTGGTATACGGCTGTTCTGTTAATACTGTCGGTAAACCGAAAAAAAGAGAAATGAATTTCTTTTATAGGTGACGCTACAAAAAGCTTCTCATTAGCCAAAAGACTGCTCTGTGATCTCGATCGATCGTAATTTCTTTTTCGTTCTCTGTTGTTATTGTAAATATTTTATCAAGTCATTAATGTTAAATATTATTTTGTACATAATCGGATATTTATATAGAACATTTACTTTATTTGTTTCGATAAAAATTAATATTATTGATAGCTTTCCTTGTTATTTTATTTTAGATCAATTTTCTTATGATTCTTATTCAAAACATTCATTACTTAACGCAAAAATCGTCGGAAAATGATGTTCTTGAACTTATGCCGATTCAAAAATACAACAATGTATGTTCCTATTTTTTTCAATAACTTTTCACACAGAGTAGATATCGAACTACGATTTTCATCATTTTTAGGAGAAACATTGGTAGAGTATAAAACTATGTCGAATTCTATCAATATGAATTCAGCCAATGCAATAGGATTTTGCTGAAAATTTTGATAATGATGTTCTAGAGAACTTTTGAATAGTGTTTAATCGTACTCTTTCTTATTTCTCAAGTTACATTCAAACCCTATAGATCTACGCAACACCCAGATTTTTAGATTATAACATTGAGGAGTCATGAAGATTTTTCGTAGGCGAAGAGTTTCAACCAGTTGGTCTTGAATCATCTTCAAACAGGTAAAAAAAAAGAGGTTAATGTGCCACGCTGAGCCGAATGGTAATGTTTGTTTTTAGTTTCGATTCGGTCTGAAGTCAGGAGAAAGAAATTTTTCAAAATTTGAATTTTTACCGTTAGATAGCTTGCAAACAAGTATTTTGAAAACTTTTATCTAATGATAGAAGCTTCGATTGAAATTGAAAACAACCATCATCAGTCGACTCAATATGGCTCATTAACCTTACCTTCACCTGTTTTGACATGACTCAAGGTCAGTTATTCGATATCTCGAATGTGCGAGAAATCATGCGTTGCTTTGATCTATATAGTTTTAGTTTCTCTAGAGAAATAATAATAAATACCAATAAACAAAATTCATAAGTTTTCTAAAAAGTCGCTATCGAAATCTTCAAATAAAACTCATTTTATGCTATTTTTCAAAATGATCAGATTTAAAATAATTTCATATCAGCTAACATTTCTAATAAGAATGTTGAACATTGCAGCTTGCTATCTGCTCTCTATGAAAACTTACTCAGAAAACGGTAATCCCCACCGCTTTTGAAAGCCTGAATAGATTTTGTTTACTTTTTTCATGCATTTTTGTAATGTAAATTGAGTGAGAAATCAATAAAATAATATCAGAAACTAACATTAGTATAGATGAATCTCCACAAGTCGATAGGAATGAAACAAAACAAAATCGTAGTAAATCGAGTTTTTTTTAGCGTTTTGAACTATGTGGGCGATCGTAGTTGTTTTATTCAGGAGCTGTAGTATCACCATCACCTATGCTTTTTTCCATAAATATTATATCAATCCATCGATTTAGTTTCCATGCACAAGATTTTAATACACCAGCATGAGAAAATCCGGCAGCACGGTGTAATCTAATAGATCTCTCATTAGCTGAGTCAGCAATATATGCAATCATTTTTCGAACACCGGCTAATTCAGCTTCATGTAGTAGAGCATTTAATAATTGACGACCATAACCTTTACCACACATGTCTTTATCAAGATAGATCGTTGATTCCATAGAGAAACGATAACCAGCACGTGGTTTAAACCAATTGCAATAAGTGTATCCAATAATCGAATCTCCTTCTTCTGCTACAAGATGAGGCATATTATTCTTAAGAACAGCAACACGTCGACTAGCCATTTCATCTATTGTAGGTGGTGTAGTTTCAGGTGTATATGTAGTATACAATACATAGTAGCTGTAGATCGCAGTAATAGCCGGAATATCATCGTCATGACTAGGACGAATTGTTAACATAACGATTGAAAATAGACAATGAAAGTGTTATGGTATTTGATAAACAATGTGAAAAGATCGTCAACGTTCGTTTTTTACTTTAACCATTTCGAGTTACACATAGAACAAAACATTTACTTTTATCTTTTTGCAGGTATAAGTCATTGTAGAATCGAATTTCATATCTTTAATATTTGTATGAAGTGAGAAAAAGTAATCAAAAACATTCTATGTGACATTTAAAAGAAATGTTTATAAAGAGTAGAAATTCATTTTCAATTGTGTTTTTCACACGAAAGAAATTATAGAATTTTATAAATTTGATTTAAATTTATTCAGAAATTTCGAATCAACAAGCTCATTTGGTTACTAAAAAGACTCATAATTTCACTTAAATTTGAATAAATATTTGAATACCTATTATTTTTCTAGACTATTTTTACAGATGAAATCAGAAAATTATTTTGTAGATATAATATGAGATTTAACATAATTTCGAATATTTGAGAAAAATGAAAACTAGGATATACATGATTTGCTTCAATTATTTGAATAATTTGTTTTAGAGAAAAACTAAGAAAAAACATACTTCTTTTCGATATATTTCTTTTTCTGTGTCTTTTCTAATTGCAATTTTCTAATTTTTTTCCGAAAAGTGATGGATCTTACTGGTTTTTGAATCACTTTTGATAGGTACAATACAGAGACCTAGAGTTTTCACTATTCAAGAGGGAAGACCTTGACCATCAACATCCACGGAAAGCCAATTGGCTAGCGATTGACCAATCGTGTGAGTTTTCTGGGGAGATTTTAAAAACTAGATTCTGCAGTCAGATTCCAATGGATTTTGACTTCTATTATGGATAATCAATAAGAAAAGTGCGTACCTTTCGATCGATGCAAACTCCAATTTCGCAACTGCATGTATTTAAGAGTTACAATGGTTGTCCTGAGATTCCAGATTTCAGCAAATTGATCTTGGGAGACTCCATAAGTGTTGAAGACAGAGTTAATTCACCACACTGAGTCGAATGGTGACGTTTGTGTTCAATTTCAAGATTTCGAAAACTCTGATCTTTATGTTATTCTGGGAAAAGTTTTGAAAGTTCAAAAATAGTTAAATAATGGTTTGAAGCTGTTTGAAAACTGGCAATAAACATCATTATTCGACTCAGCGATTGTAACTCTTAAATGGACGTTGCTGCTACGTGTGGATTTACTTAGATAGAAACAAAAGCATTTCTATTTATTGACTGACTATATTCTAAGTGAAAATTTTGAGGAAACTGATTTGACAATCTAGTTTTCAAAATCTTTGCTAAGAACTGACTTGACTATATGATTGCTGATCAATTCAATTTCGACTTTCTTTGATGATCTCGAGTGTTCTCTCTTAAACTCGCTTCTATCAAAATTTATTACAAAAACATCCATATTCATTATATTGCAGCATCACTGGTAGTACGTTTTTGTATAGAGTCAATGTTGGTAAAGCGAACGCTTTTCGAGGGTGTCTCTTTTCTATCTCGTATATCTCAGTTATTTTAAGGAGTAAAATTTTTCTTTTCATGTAGTTGGGAAGAAAAATGATTTCTCTATCTGTTCATATGAAAAAAAAGATTCTAGGTGCTTTTATGATTGAGTAATTAGCGCTATAAAACGACACATCTAAAACGTTCGCTTTATCCGTCATGTTGGTAAAGCGAACACTCCAGCGCAGAACAAGCAACAATGTCATTAATTAATGAATTTAAGCATTTCTGCTTGAAAATTTCAATATTTCTTTTTTCAAATGACATGATTCGATTCCTCTCCTTGAACTCTATCTAATTCCAGCGGTTCAACTCAATTGAATGTATTTTCGATTTTTTAATGATTTTTTTAAAATATACTAGGTGTTCGCTTTATCTGTATGGCAGATAAAGCGAACGTTCAGCTAGAAAATGTTGGTAAAGCGAACGCTCTAGCTATTTTTACTGCAGATTATCTACTTGAAAGTATTTCAATCATTTCTGATTCTCAAAAGCAAAATTTACTATGATGACCTTTGACAATTGTTTTCAGAATACTTACATCTACTACCTACCAGCGGTTCAAGCAAAACTAATGAGTACTTTTTTCCAGCGCTTCTTTTCCTTTGATCTTACTCTTCTCATTAGATGTAA